>JAABKK020010555.1:0-56798 GCA_011634745.2 Catotricha subobsoleta
TCATTATTTTAAAATTTTCCAGATTGCACCAAAATAAAAAAATTGTTTTCTCAAAAAAATAAGATAGCCAAAATTTTAGCCGATTGGTGCAAAATTGGCTGTGCGCAAAATCGACAAAGTTTTGGCTTTTTGATTTTGAGAAAAAACGGAAGGGGGACACTTACCAAAAAAAAAAAATTTTTTTTTCTAATGATGCAAATGTACGTAAAAATGTCTAAAACGTGAAGATCTGCATTTAAAAAAAAAATGTTGGCCAAAAAAAATTTTTTTTTTTGTATGAAAAATATTTGTTTTTTTTTTCGAAAAAAGTTTTTCTATGAGTTGTTGCAAATAATCAGGTGATCATTTTCTTGTACAGCCGTTTTTCGTTTGAGAGCTATTTTCAGGGTTAATGCATCAAAAACTATGGTTTTTATTTTTTTTTTTTTTTTATGCATTGACCATAAAATAAAATGGTCACCTGATTATATTAACGTAATATCAGAAACAACTACATCAACAATAATAATTTACTCACAAAAAAAATCAAAGAATCTTGAAATGTAATAAGTGTTCAAAAATAAATGGTTAAATGAGACTATTAGAATCAAAAACCGTTTATTCCATTTGCGTTGGCAGGCGATTTTGATCCTAATTGTATAGGGCGATATGGTCCAAAATCGCTTGTCAGTGCAAATGGAATAAACGGTTTTTGATTCTAATAGTCTCAAATAAAAGATTGTTTTTTTTTCACTCTTCAATACTAGAACTATTATTTGTATGTAGGTATGTCGTATGTAATATACTATAATTAGATAAAACAGATTTTATTCTATCTTCTTCTTTGCGCTTAGTTATTTTTCTTCCTTTTTTGAATTGGAAATAGTCTTCTAAAATAATAACTTGTGCATGCATATTAGTCTTATTTAAATAAACAAGACAGTAAACTAAGTTTATTTATTTATTTTTTTGCTGTTTCGTTCTTATATCATTAAGTTTTTTTTTCTTTTCATTGTTGTTATTATTGTTGTTGCTTTTGTTGTGAATTTTAAAGGAAAAAGTAATTTGATGAAAAAAAAAGTTTTATGATTAAGCTAATGTACGGTAATGTTGTGAGCGAAGAAGCTGTTGCGCTATACTAGCGGTATTAAAATGTTTTGAAATAAAACCATTTAGATATGACTGATAATTAATTTTTGTCCTTTTGTCACGTTTATTTGTAAATGTGAATATAGCTTATTTAACGTAACCAATGTAAATAATAATAAATAATGTCAGAGAATAAAAAAAAAAAAACAATCAAAATGACTTTGAAAGTACCAAATAAGATTAATATTTCTTCTTTTTTTTTTTATTATGTTTATGTAAATATAAATTTAATTGCTTTTTTCCTTTTGTGAAGTAAAAAATAAAACGTAAAAAAATATTTTCTTTCCATGAAAAGGCGAATTTTTGTTATGCATATTATTACTTATTTATACTGAATACGAATATTTTGAGTACAAAAATATGGAAAAAGACGGAATATAAAGATAAACATAAAAGCCTTAAAATATAATTTTCTTCACTCCGAACTTTTTTTTTTTTTGTAAATAAATATTATTTTTATCATGTTTGTAGTGGAAATGTTAAGAAATGTTAACATTTTCTAAAGTGAAAATAGAGTCATTAAGTATAACAATATTTTCATGTACATGTACATGTTTGAAGTGGTGAAAGCACACGTAGAAAAAAAATAGTATATTCTACTCTGTGTTTATGGACTATTAAAAGAAAATTTTCCATCATCATTTGCTCAAATACAGAATTATTTCAACCATTTTCTGTTTAATATACAGGGTGTAAAACTTGTCAGACCTTCTCAGTTTGAAAAAAATAATAAGAAAAAAAATTCATACCATACAGTAGTATAAAATATAGAAAATTAATACCATAAGGGGGTATAACAAGGTATATTTTGGGTCTTTCATACCATGATTAATCTGTACTATGCCCAATAAACCATGTCTGACACTTGTCAGTCATACATTATGTATACACTATGTATTCATTATGTATTCATAGTTTTTAGTCAATGTAATGCGTCGTGTAAAAGGTATATAAACATTGGATATACATTGTGTAAGCTATGTAAACACAGTGTATACCGAACTTTTATATATCTTTTACACGACGCATTACATTGACATAACACTATGAATACATAATGAATGCATAGTGTATACTTAATGTAATGTCTGACATATTTGACTTGGTTTATTGGGACGGCATTCATTTTTTTTTTTTATGTCTCTCAAATGAAAGGATTTCTCATTACGATAGTTCAACCGAAAAGATCGGTTGGAAAAATATTGAGTCGTTCTCCACTTATAAACCAATTGGAAAAAATGTAGATTTTTTTTTTATTTTTCTATTATTAATTAAATTTTTTTGATTTTAAACTACTAATGGATTGATTTATAATTTGTTTACTTTTTTGGAATCTACGATTCACCATATAAAACCTGAAATTATAAAATATGTATAAAATGTTCGCAATTCTCAATTTTCTTTACTTATCCTAGTGGTGGATTTGGGTATATTTTTTGTATATACCACGAAAACTCGTTTTTGGAACAAGTGTATACTTTCCAACGTATACATTCTTGCAAAAAATACTTTATATGGTATACTTCGTATACCTTGCAAGGTATATAAAGCATACCAATGGTATACAAAAAGTATACCTAAAATTCCACTAGGGCATTTTTTGAAATTTTCATTTTATTATGTTTTGATTAATGCTAGCAAAAAGAAAGTTTTCATTAATTTACTAATGCGGAGTATAGGTATTCGAAAAAAATAATATTAAAATTTGGAAACGTGTACAAGCGCGAGGGAAATTCCTTTGGGAAACATATTTATTTAAATTATTAATCAATATTTTTGTGCGGAAATCATACAAATTTTAATTTATCAAGTTACAAGTTGTCAAATTGTACTCAATTTTTAACGCTTTATGCACAAATATATTTGATTATTGTGAACAAGAAATTATATACTCGTAAATATAAATTTAGTATGTATTTATAGAAATGAAAATAACAAAACCAATAAGAATAAGAACTTTAATTCATTTTATTATTAACTATGGTATGTGTTGGAAAATGTCAATTTGTCAATTACAGTAATATAAATAAAAATTAATGCAAAGCAAAATAGAAAAAATTACATATACATAGTATCAAAATGTATATATGGACAATTAGAGTCAGTTATTGTGTAATCTATGGTACAATTTATAGTTTTGGTGTCCATTGAATATAAAATATACATACTTTGTTATAGTAAAAGCAATAAATAAAATTAACTTTCAACATTAGAAAAACACAATAGAACGGTCTTAGAAAAATTACTGTTCTATTCAAATAAACATCTTTTAGTGCAGTTATAATTTTTGTGTATTTGGTAGGAAAGCACAATAGGTGTTAAATGTGAGAATTTTGATTGAAAACCATAAAAATTGAGCTGTAAATGTCATAACAATAAAAGTTGATCCAATTATTACTTCGGTTCTTTACATAGACGGTATGTAGAAAATATAAAATAAATTTTAACAATAACAATATACCAATTTTTTTTTTTTTTTTATTATTAAGTTTTTACTGTTTTCTTCATTTAAACGCTTTTGCTATCACAAGAAAGAACAACTCTTGATATCTGCTACCCAATGCTAAATAAAAACCGTACTAAACTTTGAAAAAAATAAAAAAATATATATATAAAAATATACCGATACAATTTTCTATGATTTTCTTGTTTGACCATTGGACTTAAAATATAAATAAATAATTAATTGAATTTTCGTCTTTTCACACGTATGGTTTATTCATATAACACAATTTTGGTCGATATATTTGCTAAAATAAACACATAAATACATTAAAATAAATATCAAGTCGATTTGCACATCTGCTCACGATTTATAAATATTCTGCTTTTGAATATACGTATATGAAATGAATATAACTTTAATTGCCTAAAATGGTTAGGTCGATAAATCTACATTCAACTAAATAAAAATAAAAAAAAAATGAATATTATTGAAGAAGCAAATTAATAATTTAATTAAATAAACCACATCGATTAATAATGAAAATGTTTTTGATATATTATAAGTTTAAATTATTTATCAATTAACCGCAACAAATAGTTAGAATTATTTTTATTTTCAAAATTGAATGATTTATTTTATTTTAAATGGAAAAAATATGTATATATACCAATAATAAGAGAAATAATAATAATAATAATATAAGAAATAATAAAAAGAAATAATAATAATAATAAAATATTACCTAAAAGTTTGTTACATATAAAATTTTCTTACCATAAAATAATGTTTCTTTTTTTGTTGTGTAATTTGTTCCAGGCAACGTTAAAATACAATTAAATGTTGTCGGTGATTCTAAATCAGATTTTGGTAGCATACTTTCAACAATAAAATCAAATAAACCGTCCGGACCAATTGTTTTGTTGTTCTTTAATGCACCGGGTTTTTCGCCCAGCCTAGATTTCAAATAATATAAATGAGAAAATGTAATTAACTAAAAATCGAATTATTTTTTTTTATTTCGAGAATTTTGTGGCAAGTAATGATTTTCACCTGATAAAATAATATAAGCAGTGATAGCAGTGATTTATTCAGTTTAAAATATCATTTTGGATTTAGTGATATCCCACAATAGACCAAGGCTGGGCGCGCTACTTTTTGCGCTACTTTTACATTTGACGATATTTCGAGAACAATAAGTGCTAAATAAATGTTATTGTTTGATTTGGAAAGAGCATAAGCCTAAAAGCTTAACGCTACCGGTTCCAGTAGGTTAACTTTAACACTTCTCTAATCTAAAAATAGCGGTAGCGCAAGAAAAATCAAAGAAATCATGTTTTTGCTACTTTTTCTTGCGCTACCGCTATTTTTAGCTTTAAGCGTTAGAGTTAGCTTACTGGAACCGGTAGCGTTAAGCTTTTGGGCTTATGCCCTTTCCAAATCACACAATAAGAGCGCGTTTTTTTATTCATATGCGGCTGTACAATTTGCACACTAGCCTGTTTTTTTTTTACATTGTGCTCCACATGTGTAACACAAAGATGCGTTTTTTTTCGTATTGCAAGCATTTGCGGCGCTGTGGGCAAGCACAATTTGCACAACCAAATTAGATGCTGCAAGTGCGGCGCATCGGGCAAATGTCAAACGTCAAGTTAATATTTTTTAAGAAATTAATTCAAATTAATATAAAATAAATTATATGTGTTCTTTTTCTTTACCATTAAAAATTAATAAATTGTGTAAATTTATATAAAAGAAATGGTAATAAGGAAATTATTTTTAATTTTTTGTCACATTTGACCAAATTTGCCACAAGAGTCACAAGATTTGTTTTTTTATAGTGACATGCACAAGTGCCAAGATTACACATGACAAGCCGCAAAAGAATAAAAAAAACGCGCTCTAACATTTCTGTAGCTCTTACCGTTCTGGAGATACCGTCAAAATGTGAAAGTAGTGCACCCAGCCTTGCAATAGACCATATCGCCGAAATGTCAAAAATGAATCTGCTGGAGGGCAAACAAACATGTTTTGCATAAATAATATATCTCAGAATTTTGTTTGAAAAATGAAAAAACTGTTGAAGTCGATAGATGGAAAATCGAAACCAAGGAATCCATTTTAAATACTACCGAGCGGTCACTGTAGTACAAAAAAAATATTTTGTAAAATTTTGAACTACAACGCCTTTAACGGGATGCCTAAGAGCTTCGAGATTATTAAAAATGGATTCCTTGGGGTTGGTTTTCTGTAAGTCGGCTTAAGCAGTTTCTTCATTTTTAGAACAAAATTCTGAGTTATTTATGCATAAACATGTTTGTTTGCTCTCCAGCAGATTAATTTATCTGTCACCAGGACATGCTCCAGCTAAGTTTTAAATTACCGTAGCTACTCGTAGTTGGTTACGGTAACTTAAATCTCGATAGACATAACAATTAAACACGAATTTATTGATTATTGCTAAAAACTGTTTTTTTTTGTGATTGATATAGGATAATATTTTCATTATATTATTTACACTATATACAAATAAATTGCGAGAAAAACCGAGTTATTTGCAAATCGCGTTTTGGATGTTTGGAAAAAGATACTAGGAGTAAACCAAGGTTCAGTACCAATCTTGGCATCTTGTTTTTTACATGAACTTTTCGAAATCTACGAAAGTACACACAAAAACTTTTCCTTAAAAAGTACACAAACTTGGTTTACCGCAATACGGAAGAGAAGACGTATTAATTCCAAAATCGAAGTAGGCTATTTTTTATCGTAACTCAGGCTCTACCTACCTTCTCACCATGTGCATCTATGGTTGTAGTTGTAGGTATTTAATTTTTTGTTGGAATCGTTACGAAAATAGATTGCGTTTTGAAACTGCTCTACTTTAAAAACTGTCAAAAAATATAAATATGTACCAACAAAAATATTGAAAATATGTTAATTTTCATTTGTATGCAAACACAAAGCCCAGTAGAAGCAAAGTAAATCATATGTTTATTTTGAGTAATGTTGCTTTCTCCTCCATATTTTAAGCTAAACATAGTTTTTCCTTTTTCTGTATATCAGAGAGGTAACAAACAAAAGATAATAGAAACCAACGACTCCATGAAAGGGAAAACACTTTACAACAAATTCTTCTACAGGCTATAAATCATAAAATATCCGCAAGTAAAACAATATTCTATTTTATAATCTTTGGTAAAGTAATCGAAACTGAGAACAAGAAAAAAATATTTTATTTTAATTAATATTTTACTTACAGAATAGTGATTCTAGGTTCTGGATATACATTATTTACACTACACCGTATATTAACCATACCATCATCATCGACATTGTAATTTAATTGAAAATCAGACTCTGGAACTGCAAATGAAAAGAAAACAAAGATTAATCTCTTCGCAATATATACATTTCTAGTAATATAAATGGTATAGTACGCGATGATCAACGAGGCGGGATGGGAAGAAATTTTCTATATTGTTAGGAACTAAATAAGCATAGCAAGAAAATGTAGACGTTTTTTTATTTCAGGTATTTTATTCTTGTTACTTTACTCATAAATACAGGGTGTATAAAGCGAATTTAATGGTTTTATTCCTAAGACCTGTTTTACTTGGAGTTTTTCGATTAGATTTGAATATTTATAACCTACACAAATATGAAATAAGACATTTAGCATTATATTTGAATTCTACAGTCTACACCCTGTAAATAATGTTATTTTAAAATACCTAAAATAGAAATTTTCAGATATTGAGATATGAGCAGAAAATAATTTTCAATTTAATCACGTTCTATTTTTCAAATAATTATATTTTGATTTCACACAGCATATAAAATAAAGTACGAAGAGTTATTCGAGGAGTTATTTTGAAAGCTTAAAAATGAAAATTGAATTTTAATTGAATTAAATGTTTGAATTTACTTAAAATGGTTTATTTATTGAAAATATAGGAATTTATGTAACATCATCAAAAACTTACCAATAAATTGCAATTGTGCCGACTTCTTATCTCTCGATTGATAAGTTTGTACATCACAACAATAGACTCCGGTCATATTCCATGTTGGTTTTGGTATTAAAATTGCTCTGTGTTTATAATTTTGATCTTTAGAAACCGTATAAGTGGTGTCGATTTGATTTTTCATATTTCCTATAGCGAAGGGTATTTTTCGTGATGGTATCCATTGGTATATTGGTATGTCATTTAACAACCATTTTAGTACAAATCCAGTTTCATTTTGTCCGATTTCATATTCACAATCTAATAAGAGGCCATCTGAATTCGTTGTATCTTCTATTGTATAGGTCGATGGTACTTTTAAACTTGTTATTTTTACACCAACACATGCTGAAAGAAAAAGAATGGTGATTTGTTACATTTTCATTTATTGTTTTCTATTTAGTTTTTTTTTTTTTTTTTTTGGAAACTTGTGTCATTTTTAAATATAAAATATGTCAAAATGTCTATATCGAAATATCACCCGTCATTGAATATTTTATGTTAATTTCATTTTAATTCGTAATGATAATATACTCTCATAATTACATAAAATGATCAATAAAAACCAATGTCTATTTAAAGAATGTATAAAATAGTTTGAATCAAATTAAAAACTTTTTGTTTACCAAATATGTTTCGATGGTTGAATGTTGTTCATTAAAAATTTTTTTTTTCTTTTTCTGTATTGACGCTGTACACTGTACAGCAATTTTATTAATTTAAATATCAATTATGCATATATGAATAATTCATATAATAATATAAAAACAGGAAACAAAATGTAGACAATAATAAGACTATTGTGATTTTAATATAATGCGAAATTAGTTATGATGAATGTTTGCATATTTAATGCAAGCAGTAAGAAAATAAATAATAGAATAAAAATACGAGAAGATATTATAAAATGCACAACTGAAAATATTAAACAAGTAAGCAAATATTATTATCATGGCATATGTTTATTTGCTATTGATATTTTACGTAAATGTTATTGCAACTGATCGATTTCACATTAAAAATAACATTTTTAAAAAATATTTAAGCACAATAATATTCCAACGTAAATATTTATATCGCTTCTAAAATAGTAAGTTTAATTGTAAACACTACAATTCTTTGGAAAACACGGTTTTTATTCTATTTATTTTTTATTTTGTGGCTATTAACGGAAAGTATTATTCATTTCAATTTTGATGCATTTATTAATGATATATTATATACCTATACAGATTTTAGATATTTCGGAGTGTTCATATAATAACGATACAATAAATTCACATAGGGCAATTCATATTTTGAAAAGTAAAAAAAGTGTAAATGCGCTTTTTGCTCATATTGTTGAACGTCTAAAAAAATAAATTAGTGCAAAATATGAAATCTCTTCTAGCACACCATTATAAGTACATGCAAAAATGGATTTAGTAGCGAAACATGTGGTAAGACTAAACTTTATTTAATTACTGGACATTATGTGCTTGTGCACATATGAGAATTTATTTTTTCACCAAGAGTTAGCTACTTCATAGTCTATAATATCAAATTTGGGCACAGTGGGACTATTTGTTTAAGCGTTTTTATTTTTTAAAACTGATAATTTTGTTGATTTTTCCAATATATGATGAATATAAAAAATATAAGGACCTCATCTTTGACGTGTTAGAAAACATTTTATTAATATAGCTAAAAATATGTTATCAAATTCATATATTCGAAATATCGATTCAATTATTATTATATAAGCTTTAAAAAATAATAACTTCTAAACGATGGGACTTACTCGTAGCCATTTATACTGTGATATTATAGACTATGTAGCTAATAGTGTTTCCAAATATACACTCAGTGCTGCACTGAGATCATTTTTTCCATACAAAAAATGCAATCAGTGCAGAATAAATGCATCACTGAGTGTATATTTGGAAGAACCATAACTCTCGCGGAAAAAAAATAATATTCGCATATAATATAACGTACAGTATCTAAGTAGAATTCAGTCTTGCCATATGCTCCGCCACTAAATCGATTTTGTCATGTACGTAATGGTGTAATAATTTTTTTTTTTTTTAGATTTGCAACAATATACAATATACTCTAAATTTGTCTCACATAAATTTGAATCTCCCTATTATACATATATGTAATAGCTATTAACAATGTAAATATTTGATGGTCAGAAGAGGAAAAAATAAATTGTAATGTTAATCACGTTTCGTTTATCCAAAGCTAAATTCGCTACATCACCTAACTGAAAATAATATAAATAGAGCCACACCACGACAATACAGTTTATCATTCTTCATATATAATTTCTCGTCTTGTTTGACATTACGAAATATATATTACATTATTTAAGATGATCACCTCGTCCTAGCTATCAATAACCAAAACTCTTAATGGAAGGTCGTTAAACATGGCATGACCATTAAATCATATAATATAAAACACACAAAATACAATACGAAAAGTAAAATTTTGCCATAAGTCGCACCATTTTCTGTCAGTATAAGTATATATATTATATAGAGCAAACCGCTCCATTCTAAGAAAATAAATATTTCCTTATTTTCCTATAATCTATACGTATAATAAGATTGAACCACGCGCGGTGTTTCACCGTCATACAAAAAATGGGTAAGAAGAAATTCTATGTTATCATTTCTTATCGAACATTTCTACCATACCTTCTTTTTCTATACCTACTGTCTACTGTATTCTCTTTCCAATATATATTATATATATGTAGAAATGTGGAAATAGAAAAGTAAAGAAGGACGTTGAGAATTGAAATACATATTTTATGTACGTACAGCGACTTCGGTTCATTCTATTCCATTAAAATACATAAATAACATTTTCTTTGTGAGATTACGATAAAATATCAAGCTTTTCATTTCCCGGCTCGACGACTATTTTCTATGTCTTCTGCATTCTTGTTCTATTTTTTTTTTCTTTGCTTCGTTTTACCGTTCCATATTATTTATGTACCCAGAGGTACGTACCAATATTAATAGCAACATTTATAGATAACATAAAATGAAGAAAAATAGCATTTCATTTATGGGCGCCGATTTGTTTGCAACTTCAATTTAAATATAAAAAAAAAAGAAGAAAAAACTTCTACAGTTCTTTTTTTTTTAGCTTTCACGAATCACCACTTTAGACGTCTAAATGAATACCAAAAATATTTACGCAAATGAGGTGTTAATGTACGAAATTAGGATTGATGGGAATATTTTTTTTTTCTTTTATTAATATTCTTGGTATGTAGATTATTATTTATGATATTCGTGGCTATTCCGAGGACACACCTCAATTATATTATTATCAGACTATAAATTAAATGAAGCGAAGACAATGAGTAGAGCTAGGTTGGTAATAATTCGTATAGGTAATACAATTAATTATTTTCATCGTTAAAATAGAAAATATTTTTAATATGCAAAACAAATACCGATGAGTGTCTGAACTCTGAAGTATCTGATAATAGCAATCATTTCAGAAATTCCATAAAGCGCAGAGCATTTAATGGACTTTATGTGTTTAAATTCTATTTATCAATTCAAAATTCATTTAAAATTACTATTTCTAAATGATCGATAACATTTCTATGTATTCTAGCTATGTAAACTACAAATGTATCGTTTAAATAACGTATTGGTAAACGCTTCTGGGTAAATAATATCTAAATAGTCTCAATAGTTTTCTAAAAGCAGTTAAGTCCCAAACACAAATCATAAAATAAACTAATTGTATTTTAGTGTCTAAAACTGAATTAATTTTCGAAGTCAGCAATTTTAATAAGCTTTGTTCTATTACAGATAGTTTATCTAGATATTGTGCACGTTTCTCATATGAATATTGTATGTACGTAATTTATTCTGTCAGATCATATTTCTATAGAAAATCAAAATTACAAATATACTTATACATATATGATGTATATTATTGTATTATATAGTATCTCTTAGTTTAATTTGATAATTTTTCTAATACTGTATTAACGTAAGCAAAGTTATTTAAAAAAATAAAAAGAAAATTTGAATTATAATTTATTTATTTTGCACGCTAAAAACCCAATGTGCGAATCTATCTATAATTTTTTTTTTTTTTTTGCTTTTTTGTGAATTTTTTAAATATAACATAACTCTTTCGAATGTGAAATGTATGCCCACAGATTTTGACATGTGTTTAACCGCATTGACAGGCAGGATTTTATTAGCCGCAATAAAAATCAAATCAGACCAAAACTTTCTACTCTTCTATGTAAACATTTTTTTACAACTGAGAAAAGCCAAAATTTGAAAAAGTGAGGTAGGATAATATTTTTAATAGGTATATTTTCTACACAAAAATCGCGAGTGTTGTCAAATTGTTTTAAGAATCGGTTTTGTATTATATTGCATTATCCTCTAAAGTCAGAGCACACTTAAATGTGTGCAGGTTATAGTTGAATTTTGTCACGTGTGAAATACGTATTTTTCACTACATAATTTAATCTAAGTATATGAAATTTCATACAATATATAAATACATTTTTGCTTCAGTTCGAAAGTAAGTACATACATAATACTTATAATTTATATATAGAGTAAGTACCTATTTACTTATAGAGCTTGTCGATAAAATAAAAATATGAAAATATAAAAATTTAATAAATAAATAAATAAGAAATTCTTAAAAGTGCAAAATATCTTTGTATTAAATAATATGACATTCAGATAAAACTGGATTAACAGATACAAACAATTAAGAAGTATGTAATTAATATAATATTTAATTTTGGATTAAGTGTTTAAAATCGTAATCAAACCGATTAAATACATGTTTGTATATTTAAAATATATTTGAAAATTTAAAATTGTATTTTAAATATACATACTGATGATGGATATCCGAAACCGAGCCCAAAGCAACGTTGTATTTATTATTATTATCTATTTATCTAAATATATTTTTTGTGATGAAAATGTAAAGTGGTGTTTGTTTTTTATAATATACGGCACTATGTTTTTCATATTTATTAAAATGTCTTTAGAACATTCGCGATTTAAGTAATTAACGATGAATACAAAAACACAAATTAAAAAACAAAATTGAATTTCTGTTAAACGTCATATAATTGAATCGTATACACTATATGGACTGCTGTTATATCTTGTAATTGATAGATAATGCAAATTTAAAATTTATCAATCGATATCATATATGCAATTGTTTATAAAATATTAAATCTATTGATTTAAATCCTATATTAATGTATATATCAAACATCCTCTGAGCATTTTGATTGTGGGAGTCACATAATACATATATGTTTTAATGGTTTAATTAAACATTATAAATATAAGCTACCGATTTTCTTTATGCGTAACACTTACTCTTACATATTATTAGAATCCATTATTATTACAAATGTCAATAATCGCATACCATTTGAATAGATAAAACAAATTAAGTGTGACGTACATTGTTGTTCGTATAATCTTATTTGTGATTTACATTAAAAACCATTAAATGAGAAAAGCAAGTAAACAATTTAAATAATAAACCAATTTAAATTCATTACGGAAAAAAAGAAGAAATATATTTCCATTCCACTGATGTGCGAATTTAAAGCGGATCAAGTCGATCTAATTTTGATCTAATAAGCTGCTGAGAGGCGACAAATTTCACTTGATATAAGGAAATATTTTGAATATAATCGGTGATGATAACAAAGCAATTTAAACTATATAATACATTAGGGTGACACGTGTATCATAATCAAATAATAATTCAGAGGTTGCGACTTAAAAAATTCGACATTGTATTATTATTTTATTTTTTTTAAACAAAAATTTTTCACTCATTTAATTTGCTTGTCACCCTAATAATTATGAAAAATGTTTTTTGCCTTTTAATGGATTTTAACAAAAATATATTTTTCACGATATGGATTTCAATTTTTTCAAATTAATTTGTAAATAGTTTCTGAACAAGAAAAAAAAATATAAAATAAAAATATATTTATCCAAAATCCATAATATACGCTTTGGACAATTGGTTTTTATTCCGAAATTCATGCCTGGTTGCGTCTGTACGCTATTAGTTTTGTCTTCTATAAGACACACACACATATTTTATGTGAATGGTGATAATACGAAATGGAATTTTTGGGAGGTACTACTGTTTAATATATTGCTAGTTATGTACCATCTAAAATGCTCTATTATCTCGTTTTGAATGTGTACATAAATACTTATCGTAATATAAAAGCCATAAAGAATATTCAATTCGTATATAGTGATGGGGTCATAAATGGAATTAATGGTTATTATTATATAGAGAAATATTAAACAGATTACCAAAGTGGATATTATATGCCATACAATCCATATATAGAGACAATCATAAAGAATTGAACATTGCCTGAACATGGTAGCATTTATCTAAATGAATGGTAAATTAAATTACGGTAATTATTTATGATATAGCGGAACATGCGCCTTTTATGTTTTAAAGCAGCAGCAACATAACATATATATTGTATATAATATATACATTTTATGTTTTTATTTGTTGTAAAGATATGTTTGGCGTAGATTCGAGATATTATAAATATTATAAATGTGTACATAGGTACTTATTTTTTGGAAATACATATATTTCTATATATTCTATAATTATATGATATGATGTATTCAATTGATATATTTTATTAAGCATTATATTTGTTTGTGTATGTGGGAAAGTGTAATTGATAGAAATTGTTTGCGTGTATTCAAATGTGTACATAAATAAATTTAAATTAATACAAAATGTTCAATAACACAATTATAATAAACAATTTAGCAATGAAGCAATTATATTTATTATGAAAATTTAATTGATGATAATATGTTTTATGTTAACGTTAACCTAATTTTCACAGAATGTTCTCTTTGTCATTAATATAATAATTTCAATTAAATAATTTCACAAGAGCAAAACAAAAAAAAAAAAAATAACTATAAGAATTAATGAGGGCCTATAGCTAGACATATAAAGTGTATGGTGATTCGATCCTAACTATTTCATTATTTTGTTGATTGTATGAGAAGTATTATTTACACATTAAATATAAAATTTAATATCTGTGCTTATTGTTATAAGCTTGTTAAATAACAACGAATTGTCAACAAATAAAAAGCAATAAAATTAAAACAATTAATATAATAATAAAATGGAATGAAAAATGTACCTATAGATAATCGTTTATAAAATTATTACGCTTTATTAACTTTAACGGATTGTTAAATATTAATGAGCTTTTCTTTTTTTTTTTTTTTTGGTATGTTCCACTTCCTTTTAAATCTGCTATCATTTTTACAGTATTAAATGATTCAATATTAAATATTATGATTTTCTAATATAAGCTCAACAATAATTACGTATTAGATGCGATGACTACATGAAAGAATATTTATATAAATTATTTCATTTCTTAAGTAGATTTTCCATATGTACGGAAAATGAATAATTCAGATACTGTGCATAATATAATAATGTACTCATAAAGCACAAGTACTTTTTATATGTATTTAACATTGAATAAGTATGCATATAGTAATAAGTATGTACCTAACCAAAAGAAAACATTTTTTTTTTTCGTTCTAAAACATCAATCCCTACACAATTATAATATAAAATCCCTAGTCAAATTAAAATATAAATTTACAATTTCACAATTATACTTATTAAATGTGCACACAACTCTTCAATCCGCAATATCAAAAAAGAAAAGAAGAAAGTATTTTATGTAAATTCCTCTCAATCCTTCTATAACTAGAGCATTTTATCCAACCATTTACCCTTTTCCCATATTATATTATTATAATATAATAAACACGCAAGTTTCCTCGTTTTCTCTTCAATTCATATTATTCATATTATTCAAGTCGTTGTTGTCGCGCGAGTTACAAGAAGAAAAATAATACGAGGATAAAAAGAACGTCGTGCAAAAGGCAGGTTACGTAGAACATCGTGGTACATGTCACATTTTATATTATATATGCATATATATATCTTCTATATATTCAGTTTCTTTTATAGTGCACACACAAGAGCAGATTGAATTAATTCTAAATTCGTGTCACGATAATAAACTTCGCGCTTATGAATATTTAAAAGTTCACATATGAAAATACCCTTATTCGAATAATGGTGGCATATAACGACGGTAACACATAACGCCAAAGGTATATTTGGGATTTCCAAGTAATCAAATAAAAGCTTTGTTTGCACTTGATAGTAATGGCTTTTGTGCTTGCTGTTTGGAATACACAAAAACAAAAAAAAAACAAAATAAAAATAAAAAATAAATGGAACTACATATACATATAAAGTAAGGATTGAAGATTCTCCTATTCTGTTGTTATTTTAGATAAAATACACTTATGGATACGGTATAGTGCCATAGCCCATTTATTTGGATATTGATTGGTATTGGGGATCACAGAACGATACAATTTTATAGTAATGCGTAATGTATTTTTATTATTATAATACTTTTATCAAGACTTACATATTGTTTTTCTATTAAATTAAAATAATATTCGATTATTTATTTATTTCGTGATGGAAAAGTTGAAGAGATAATAATAAAGGAAAATTGAGAAGAAAAAATTACCAATATAGAGAAATAAGGTTCTTGTAGCTTTTATAAAAACAACTCATTCATCGTACGTTTATCGAATTATCTTTTTGAAATTGCGGAATATCATATTATCGAGTTCTATTGCACATAAAATAAGTATTTACAATATGTACCTATAGGTAAGATTCTAAATTTGGACATATTAAAACGGTTCATCTTTATTTGAAAAACTATTAGGAACTAAACTCAATCTGTTGTTGTTGTTTTCTGTGCACATTTTACCTGAGCAATGAACTGAACATATATATATATATATATATATATACCCATATACAATATAGTTTATCTGGTTAAGTATATAAGACATTATTTGTATTCAAAGCAACATGAAAAAGCCATTATTTTTGAGTGTTAACATAGCTCTTGTTTTGATGGGCTAGATGAGCTTAAAATACTTCCGATGACTATACACCTAAGTATTCACATATACATATAATATATTTATATATATATATATATATATATAATATTTGCCAACACACATTAAAGCTAAACAGAACACATACACTGTGTGCAGTGTGGAGACTATTTATTTGTAATGTGCCAAAAATAAAAAAAAAGGATTCTTTGGATTTCTTGCTATAAGTTTATTATAATATATTTGATGGTGGGGCATTTAGGGTTACATAGATATAATGTGTGGATGTGCACAAACGCACGTACAAAATAATATATGTGGTAAAAGATTTTCTGACTTTTCACCCCGTAATTTCTTCTGTTTTGTTTTTTCTCTTCTGTTATTTATTTTACTTGAAAGGTTTTCCCATTAATCGCCTTATAATAAGTGAAGAACATGACATTAATAATAATATATAATTTTCATAGAAAATTATATTTATTGAAAGTACATCAACATCCAAATTATATAAATTTCTTTCAATCCGATTTATTTTATAAACAAATTCAAAATATATAAAATAAATTTTATGCTTTTGCATGCATATTTACAAATTTGATACATACCACATAGAATATATGTTTTTTTTTTTTTTTGGAAAACTAAACAAAATTGGATGCATGGCATATATTTGTATTTTATATTCAGTATTCATACATAAGTACCAACATTTTGTGTATAATATAATGCTTTGGCATACAATTTATTAGATTTTATCAATTTTATCAAAATCCGATTTATATTACATTTATTATGTGCACATGTAGTTCTCTATTCCGATATATACGCGATTTTCATATTATGATGTTTTATAAATTGATTTTTGGGAAAATATTTTCTAGATTTTGTCGTGCGTGAAAAATATTATATATTCATATTTATAATAGGTGCCTATTTTGTATGCTATTGTCTGTATATTTTGCAGAAATATTTTATTATTGTTGATATTGCCGTCATGCGAAAGACATACACATTTCAACAATTTTTTTTTATTTTGATTTTTGTTTTGTTTTGTTTTCGTTTTTTTATTTCATTTCGTTGATCTATCGCTGTACTGTAACCCATTTTTATATTATTTACTAAATAATCTGAAATAGATAACAAGAGAATGCGGTTTATATTTTTGGTTTCTCTTTTCAGTAAAGCGCATTTCAAAATACAAATAGAAAAAAGGACATCGTATAGTTTTCACCAAAATCAGCCGGCAGTTTCCTGTTAAATAGTTTTTTAAAATCCATTAATTTGTATATCATTAAACATAATAAACGTGCACTAACCAAATGAATAATAGATAATTTAAAAATATTAATGGCCATATTTCTGATGTGGCACTCCATATAATGAAATTACTATGCAAATAATTTATTTTACAATAACTAATCCTAATTAGATTTTTCTCTATTTTGTATTTGATAGTTTTATAGGCGAAGCGTTGCTTTTGATCCCGACTCTGATTAGCACGAAATATAAACATTTGATTTTTTATTTTTTGTTGAAACAAAAATATTTTTTTTTTACAACAAACTAATTTAAAATTTTAATGCAAACTGTGTTGGTTATACGTGCCGGATGTAATATGCTTATCGCGTGTTATTGATGGAAAAAATTTCAAAAATTTATTTATGAGCTTCATATTTATTATAATGTGTATATATTTTTTTAAATTCTCATTCCCTAACTTAAATCTGCCTAAACTATTATACTCACCCTTTATTATGATTGTGCTCTGGTGGAGTTTGATGGTGAATGAACTAACAGAAACACCACAACAAAACAAAACCCATCATTCATTTTTCAAAGTGTATGAATACCCTAACTTAACGAAAAAAAAAAGTTTTTTTTTAACCAAAACCATGCCAAAAAGAATTAAGATTTCATCCAATTGAACAATTTTTGTCCACAATATATTTTCGCTATAGTAAAGCAATATACAGAGAGCTAACCGCTTAGTTATGATATGAAAACCATCTTCTTTTTCAATACTTTCTATGGTTTTTTTTTTGTTCTTATATATCGTTTCCTCATAGGTATACCGCACCGCCTACCATGACTGTTAACAGAAGCTCAGTTCGATTTCGATAATAGATTGACTATAGTAAAATATAACCATTAAATCCATAATGGCATTGATATTGTCTGCCATCAAAAATATTTTCTGCTGGTCATTGAGGACAAAATGGAAAAATAAAACAAAGAACGCTATCAAATAAGACATTGGAAACCGTAATCATGAGGTATTAAAAGTTTCACTCTATGGTATATATAGTCACTATGAACAGGATGAAAAAACAAGTCAAGATGTTCAATAGAAAACATCAAGAAAAGAATGCTTTTGAACGATATCTAGAGCTATAAAGTAACATGTGATAGCCGGCTATTAAATCTGGTGAGTTATCTAAAGTTCGCTGATGATTTTTCGTATAAGGTATATACATATTAATTCCATATAAAAATACATTATTTATGTAAAATAATTTTAAGTATGCTGAACAATTTGTTTAAGATAAGTATTTGATACATTATAATATAACAAATGCTATAATATCCAGTTAAAAAATTCTCTATATCTATCAGAATAAAGGCATTTGCAATATGTAATCTATTATTTCACATTATTGAAATCTAACAAAGAAATTCTATTCTATATATATCTATTTATATTTGTATACGAAAAGTACATCAACAAAGTCAACTGTCGTGTGCTATTGTGTGAACTTCATTTCAACTGCTACCGCTAATTTAAAAAAAATTAAATAAATTGAAAATAGGAATAATAAAAAAGGCACGAGCGAAACGCCGCAACATTTATTGGTAACACAATTTCTATTTAGGTCAGACTGGATCGATTTAATCCGATTTCCTTTGAATAGATTGTGCCTGACAGCAATAAAAACGAAGAAGAAAATATTAGAATGAAAATATATGTATAATTGTATATACATACAATATATAGCTTCTGAGCTTTAGATTGTACAATGCTTATTTAAACTTAAACAGATTAATTCTTTTTTTTTCCGCGTCTGAACGATAAAATGAAGCAATGTGGTTAGCGTTAAAGTTTGGGGTGGATTAACAATATTTAACATTATTATGTATAATGCGAAAGATTAAAGAGTTTCGTTTGATAAATTTATACATTTGTATTCTTTGATAAATTAAATAGTAAGGTGGATTTTACATCCACTGCGACATTTTAATTAACTTTCGTTGTCAACAGGCTATAATATAATATAGAATGTGTATTGTAATAAATTAACAACTGGTAACAGAATAAATATACATGAAATTATATAACTGTTATAATTTCGTTATTATTTTATAAAATAAGCTTTCTTTTAAAGTTTTTTTGTTACATTTATTATTCATATATTGCACTTTGAATATATTAAAGCTATGCTGTTTATTAACATTGTACTCGTATTATTAAACTGATTGCAATAGTTTTGTGTTTTTCATTAGTCTCTAATCGCAGAAAAGAACATCATCATCTACTTTTCGTCTTTCATTATAGTTTTTGGAATTATTTTATTTGCAATATTACGATCACCAGATATCTTTTAGATATGATAAAATATAAAACAAAAAAGACCAAGAGCGATTACTCATCATATTAAAGTTTTCGTTTAAATTGAATAAGATCAGAAAAGTATACGTTAGAGTATATTTTAACATGTGGTAAGCTTTTCAAACATTTTAGCGATTCCATCATTATTTACTGATTAATCTTTTTCACGGAAGAACCTCTAATGTCTCATTATAGTAATCATATATAAGCGAGACTATCCCTATTCGCTAAAATTCAAATATAAATAAAAATCGCTATCGCCAGTGCTCTAAGCACATAGCGGCACTAATGGTATTTGCTACTAGCGAACGCTAGTAGTTTTTCACTAACGGTAGTTTCGATAATTTTGCAAATAACTATATGTTATATGGCCTAAATGAGATAATTTCAATAAAGCATAAACAAATAAATAAAAAAAGATGAAAATAAAATATATTATTTTTTTTAAATATAGCATTATTTTTTAAAATTTTCAACCTTGAATTTCGATAAAGATCGATATAGAAATCTTTAAAAAAAAACGATATAGTCAAATTTAACTAACGATACTGATATAGCTTTAAATGCCATTATAGCAAACGGCATCGATCGATAACGAAACCATTTCATACCGGCATTTATACAGCTAGGTTCCCCGGTCGCGAGTAGATCAAGTAATTTACGTTAAAATGACACTATTTCCTTTACTTTCCTGTCATATCGACAAAGTTACGACTCACCGCATTATTGCTGGCTTTCGATAGCTATAACGAATTTTTAGCTTAATTTTTATTAAAATGTATTTTTACTAGATTTCTACCATAAGCCATAGCACATGAAATTTACTTATTTAGCTTTTAATTTATTTCAATAAAATAAAAAATAATTAAATTATGCTAGAAATTAAACTGATTAATAAAATATGTTGTTTTTGTGGTTTAGTTTAGCTCTCTATTGTAACGATTTTATTTGTTTATTTGTTTATTTTTTTCTGATTTATCCAATTTTCAATATGTACATGGATTTTATGTTTTTTTTTTTTTTTGTTTATGTTTAAATATTTTTTAAAAACATTAAATCCAAAAAGTTTTAAAAGTAGGAGTGTTATGTGTTCAATAAAGGATTTATTTTTTTGTTTAACAATTAAACATTCATACAAAAAAAAAACACCCATAAAATAAATACAATATAGCAAATAAATATTATAGTAACCCACATCCGTACGCATTTTATTATAATATAGTTGACAACAAAATGTTTTACATGCAAAATAGGAACATTTATAAATATAAAATGCTACAAGTTATATATACTGTGTATATATATTATATATATATATATATTTATTATACGAGTACATATATATAAATTTATTTTTTTCAATTATAATGTCAACATATATATGGTACATATATTATATAATCTGCACAACAAAGTGATAGGTATCAATTATTTATTAAGATAGGATAAGTATTTATTGGTTATTTTATTATCATATGTATTATATTTTGTACAACTTCTCTCATATTTGTTTGAACATAAATCATGTTCTATATATGTGGAATATAGTTTTTAATATTTAATTTTAATACTATGTTTGAAAAACATCGTTTTCTTTAATATAGTTAATTTTAATATTTAATATTCGGCTATCATTTCAGATCGTTTAAAATAAAGTATAATAAAATGTCTTTGCATTGCATTATTAAGTGGTGAAACCACTTTATGGGAATGCTCCTTGTATCTATTCCGTCAGTTGTGATAACTTTACAGACAGAGTCAACTTTTTAAACTTCTGTTTTCAGATATCCGTTATGTATGTCAATAGTAAGGTCAAGTTCGAAGGTGGGTGTGGTGGGTTACACCCACACTGAATACTGATTATCAAAGTAGACTGGCTGTTTTTAAATTATCAAAATAGGCTCATTTAACTTTTTATCTATAGCCTCGCAATTTCAAAAACTATATTATTTACTCTGAAAGTAAAATATATTTCATTGCGAGAAATTGAAAAACATTTTTTTTTTTTTAAGAAATTATTAGTCATGTTGTTTTGGTATTAAGCGAATGAGACAAAAATATGTTATACTTTTCTACAAATTCATAATAAAGTAGAAATATTTTTTCTATTTACCTTTTTTCTCTTATCATATCTACTGAAGGTACTCGTATTGTATCTACAAAATATTCTTTGTTATGTTACTAGAGTTTACTGAGTTTATTCCATTAATGTTAGCGTCATTTAAATAATTTCTTAGAATTTAATGTGAATAATTTGGCTGTTGAATAAATAAAAGCATCCATCATATTCTATCTACACAATCTGAAATATTCTGTACATCCGTTTATCACATATAAATTTATAATCTAATAAGCTAATCGTATTATTTAAAAAAAAAAAACAAAAGAGAAAAAACAAAACAATAATTCAGTCATCTTATTATCTTTAAATATTATCCTGTTCGTGTTACCATATAAAAAAAAAATTATTTGGCACATTATGATTTGCATGATATAGATATCATAATAAAAAAGGAAATAGCTGAACAACATATTTCAATTTCATACCTCATCATATACAACCAAATAGATTATATTTATTTATATTTTTTGAAATTTTAATAGTAGAAACCTCCATTTTTTTTTTTTACTCTGTGCAAGCAAAATTTAAATAAATCTAATTTTCGATATTATAAAACTAGAAAAGCTCTATTCTATTTTTTGTGTATATATATAAATTGTATACAGAGTGTAAAAAGGTTTTATTTCCATAAAATGCAAATTATTTCTGTTTATGGAAAATTTGTATAAATATATTGCGATACGTTGAGTGTATCTATTTCTATATATATTTAATATAAATTGTAGAATATATAGATATTCGTTCCATATAAAATGAATAGGTATGTGTGTGTATTGTATATGTTTTGTATATATTTTCTTCATGTGGCTTCTTTTTGTACATAAATAATAAATATTCACCAAATATATATATTCCATGCACATCAACAGCTTTTTGACTCCTGAGGATCGCATGATAAAATAAATGTATTTATTAATAGCAATTCAAATTTCCTCAAGTTTTATTACACTCATGTAGGTTATGAGACTATATATGCTACGGTTTGTACGAAATAATACATAATGTGAGTATAAGTAAAAAGTACGTGTGCAAAAAGAAAAAAAAAAGAAAAAAAATGAAGCTCACATTCAACATTTACTATTTATTTATATAGAAATTTATGAAGTTAAATAAAATAAACAAAATATATATATTTGGTAAAAGATATAAAGATGTGGAAACAATAATGTTCATGTACTCATATGAATGATGGAGCATAGATATAGTACTTATGTAACCAGCGCTTGATCCGTGTATATTATAAATATTTTTCTTTTTCTTTTTTTTTTTTGGGATTTTGTTAGAGATATAACATAAAAAGTATGTATTGTTAGAGGTTATAGCCTAAATTATATGGTTGTGCCTGTTGTATACATAAAAATAAGCCCAGAAAACATACATCGACAATTGAGATTGGTGATTGCGAATAATACCCTTTTTAAACTTTTTTTTTTTTTTTGAAGTGTATAAACGTGAAATTATGCAGATTATAAAAATCAAAAAGACGTTCAGCACAGTCAAACATCAATCTGATATTCAAAGGAATTTATGGTTTGGTATCCCATTATTGGTCCTTTTGCTTATAATAGGGACTAAACCTCAACTCAATTATCCAGTAAAATGGTATGTCTGAAATCTGAAAAATGTTATATGGGCTTCGACATATATAATATTAGGTTCTTATATTTTGTTGTATTTATGATCATGATTATTATTTTTGTTTATTTTATTTATTCCTATATAATATGTATTTGCTTTTTTTTTTTCTTTTATGTAAAACAATAAAATATTTGGGTAATTTTTTGTTTCTTCAAGTTTATGAATTCCATAATATTTTTAATACCGATAAAAAGTGGATTATATGAGTGAAAGGGATAATAAAATTCCGATGTTGTTACCAACCCACCTACTACCTACATATTTCTCATCACATGCAATTTCATAAATATTTACAATACATTTCGAATGAATTATCTTGTTTTTTTTTTTTTTTTTAATTTTTTTTTCTCTACGGCCCAACTTATATATAAGTTCTATTTAGATGTGACGTGTAGTATAAATATTTTGATTAAAATGTAGAACAAAAACCAAATTTTTTTATTTTCTCAACGATTTGGATTCATATGCACGTTGATATATATTTATTGAAAAATGTGTTGTAATAAAATTTAAAAAGAATACATAAACTGGAAGTGTTTATTACTATCTTGGGACTTTTTTTTTTCTTGTTACATATATACGACTGACTATCAACGCGAATGTTAAATTTTACAAAGTTTTTTACACCATTTTTTCTTTTCTTTTATATATTACATACTTTTTATGTTAAAAATTGAGATACTGAAAGTCGGCGTAAGGAAGCTATGCTGGCGCTGATTTTTCTTTTTTTATTTAATAGGATAACATAAAAGAAAATAAAGGTAAATTTTTAATTTACTTTTTTACACTACAAGGGCTATATGTGCTTAATACGAGTTACAACCTTTAAACTTTTAACTTCATACTTATACGATCGAATAAATTTGCAAGTGAATATCAGTATGGCATTTATTCAATCATTTTTGTTTTAAATGTTTTTTGAACGAGAAAAAAGCTAATAGCGTTTATTGAATATTTTGTAATGTATTGTTATGGTTTTTTTTTTTAGTGCTACTCTACTATATATAAAGAATAAATGTGAAATATGCACTTTTATTCAATTAATACTTTTATTAAATAATTTTTTCGAAAAACTACTTGTGGTTACATAAAATATCATAAACAAAAACCTTTAGATTATACAGTAAATTTAAATCAATAAGCTAATTTACTGCAGAATAACAAAAAAAGTTATTTTATATTAGAATTAGTTTGTTGTTGTTCAAACAAGGCGTTTATAGATATTTTCTCAGCAATAGATCAAGCAAATTTCTTTATCATTAGATAACATTAGATATCTTAGATGTTAACATACAGTGAGCAAAATTCCATTCCCATCTAAAGACATAAACATATCCTTTCTCAAAAATTATTCTTATTTCATTTCTCTTCCACATAAGCACAATGGATCTTCAAATGCAAAGAATATATAGTTTAAAAGCATATCAAATTGTAAAAATATGTAAATACAGCATCGAATTATCTATTTTTCTTATTTTCAGCGTACGACCAAGCCAATCATACTTTGTGGTTTTATTTGATGAAGTAATTTAAAATAGACATAAAAAGATTTTAACTATCTCAACATTACTCAATTTTGCATTTTTGGTTTTATTTTTTTATTTTTTTTTTTGTTAGTTTTTTTAATACTTTTTTTACATAAAATGTACGCAAACCATCTAAACTTTATATAATCTGCAAGTAAACTACGATAAATATAAACATTAAGTTTTTAAGTTTATTTATATCGTCTCAAAGTAACCGTCTTATATTAAGTACTTTATAATCTTAAAGCTTTTATAATGTAATAATTATATATTCATGGCAATAAGTTATTTAAAGTATAAAATGCATTAAAAAATATCAAAAATGCATTAAAATTCCGCGCTCTATATTTACTATATGCGTAAAATGAAAATCGCAATGAAAAAAATTGTAGTAAGTATGCTTTCAACTTTTAGTATAGCATTTCGTTTAATATTTCTTCATTTTATAGAGAAGTTTTAACTGTACAAATGTACCTAAAAGCCTAGTATATACAAAAATAAGTATATAAAAAAGTATATGATGGCAGCAGCGCATATTAACATAAAGTATGTAACATTTGCATAATGAAATTTAATTATGTATCTGCATATAATATATATAGAATATCAAGATACTGTACACGAATGATAACATTGGGGCCTAGATTCGACTAGGTTATAATGAAAATCCTTTGTGAACCATTTCGTGGGAGGCTTTCTCATATAACTACTTGCATTATTAGAAAGATTATACACACAATACATTTCCAAAATGTTTCTGGATTTTAGACCAAAATATTGTGTATGATTAAATATGCAAAATGTCTTAATGGGTCCTTGGAGGATTCAAAACGACTACGGATAACTTTGTTTGTATCTGTACAATGTTGATCATGTATAATGGAATATATTTTTGGTCGTTTGCATATTAAAGGTAGTTATTCGAAACAGAATAAGTAAATAAAATTGTTGTTGATGGGAAATCTCTTCACACAAATACAAAAGGGTTTTCACTTGCAAAATACTTTTCACATGAACACGCATTTAATATGAAAGTAAAAAATCCATCTACATACAATAGCCACCATATACCAAAATTATACGTACAATATACCTACATATAATAGTTACACTTTCTATTCTCAAAAAATAAGAGAACGAAATTGAAGAACACACAAGTTATATTATTGGTATGTACGCATATAACTCAATTATTATAACCATTATACCATTAAAGCAAACCAAACCAAACCAAACCAACCGACCTAGTTATAATACCAAAAACTTACCTTAAACATGTACTAATCCGTTAAGGTTTTCATTTTATTTTAATACAAAAGCAAGGCGGCACAGCACACCTTCAATTTTTAAAGCTCATTTAACCCTTCGCTTTGGTAGGTAATTTAAATTGGCCATTTAAACTAAGGATTTCTTATTAAATGACGTTTAATTATGTTTTATAATTATAAATGAATTTATTTTTAAAGATTTTTCGATTTTACCTCAAATATTTACAAAATACAGTGAAATTTTTGAGGAATTATTTTAGCAAATCTTTGCTTTTAAGTTAGTAAATTCTGGCAATAAAATACCTCTACCCACTCTCTACCCATTCTCCCAAACTGTTGTAAAAGTGATAATATATAGCATTGCTTTGGCAACAAACCACTATTTATATGTATGTATAAGTACTTAAGTACTTGATAAAATATCAAAAATAAACGTTACCGTTGACTTCAATATCAATTAAGTTATATTATGAAAGGGATAATAATATACACGCACAGTTAAGCATTTTCGGATCTTGCGAAAAGCCTACATCTTTTCGCACTTTTCTCCATGCCAATATTTTTGCTTTCTTTACTGATTGTTGTTGTTGATATTGTTGGTGTTATTGTTGTATACGATTTCGTTCAGGAATGTTACTAATACATAAGTGTGCGGCATTGGTACGAAACACTTCTAAGTAACCGATGAAAGGGTATGCGAATAAATATAAATTTTTCAAGATATTGTTCCATTTTTTCACGACCGAATATAATATACATTTTTCGTTGCGTTTATGTTTGAATCGCAATATAAAAAAAAAAATAGAAAATGTAAATATATATTCTGTATGCGAATATATGGATGGGGTGTGTGTTTACACAGCCAAAAGAAAAAAAAAGGTTTCATGATATTTATGCTGAAATAAGGGGATAACATTTAAATCAAGTGGTTTGGCAGGCTGGTCTGGCGTTGAACAATAAATCTGGGTAAATTTATAGCTTTAAGGTACCTTATGAATAAAGCTTTATACACAATTTAGAATAATATAAAAAAAAAAATCTTTTTTTTAGGATTTTTTTCCAATTATAAGCGAAAAAATACATATTTTCGTATTTTACTATAGAAAGTAAAGTACCTACGCTTACTGGTGAATATATAATATTAATATTTAAGGTTTTTTTTTAGAAAACCCCTTTTTTTATTGAAAATATTATAATATTTTTAGATGTGACGCAGTGCTAGAGATTATGTAACACGGGGTGAAGAAAGTTCGAATATTTTCAATTTACCCAAGAGTTTCTGTTTTTTTTTTTTTGGTATTCATTGCGAAGCGTGAAAATATGTACTAAAGCTTTTAATTTACATTTTTAATGAGTGTTATCATACAATCACAATTAATAAAGACAAATTTTAAAAGGATTTTAAATAACTGACCAATAATTTTAATTAATAAAATTTATTAATTTAAATTTGATTATTTTATCATTATTTTGTATATTACGATTTATATAAATGTTAAAATAATTAAATTCATATTACAATTTAATAATAATTTAAACTGGATTAATATTTTGATATTATTGTTATAAATGTTATTTATTGAAGAAGTAATTATTTGTATGAATTTACTGATAAAAACTTAAAAACAAATCAAAATATGCGAAACCGCGTTAATCATATAGTTATATGGTTATATATATGGATCTGTTCTGTATGTATTGATGTGTTAAACGATGCTGAAAAATTATGAATGTTATGTTATCGCGTCAATTTACCCAGCGCACAACTTTTTGAATTAGAGCATGTTGGACTAGTGTCGTAGCATTGTCTTGATATGTCCAATGTGTCCGAAAAAAAAAAAATAATTTGTCATAATATGTCCGAAGAATAAATGGCGTTTAGGTTTTGTAACATTATTCAGTGACTCTCTATAAACGTCTTACCTTTTGATTTTTTTTTTGTCGTAATTTGTTTTCACAGTTTTCAAATACATACTCCGAAAATTAAATACAATAAATTTTATCTAATATCACTATCTATATTCTAGAATATCAACTTATTCTATCACTATCAATTTATGATATTTCAGTATTATAGCGACTATACTCCAGAATATAGATGGAAATGCGGTTGGATACTAAATTTTCATAGTAAATAGGAAATAAAAATTAAATTTCAAAAATATTTGAGAACATTCACAAATGCACCCCCTAATTAGGGGGTGTTATATAGCAAACAAAATTAATTTATAATTGATATTTACAAAATTTGTGAAAATCCACTTAAAGCGTGAGATCATTTGTGAACGTTCCCTATGGTGATGTTTTCCGGATTATAATTTTATAGCCTGTTACGTATACAAATTATAATCGCACACTTTCGATATTCCAGGATATCATATTCTAGAATATGAATATAAATTGTGAAAACAATCAATTTAATTTAAATTTTAGAACTTCACAAAAATAAATTGTTATAAGAAAACAGTTTAAATAGTATTTATTATTGAGGTGGTGATACTACTTATCACATTTGCCAACCTGAAATATTTGTTTTTTAAGCAATAGATCGATGTGAAATAATGAGATAACATTTCAAAAACGTGTTTTTTGATGTACCGGACGAACAGACCAACAGACTTTGAATAGATGAAATTGTAAAATGCCTACCATAGAGATTTAATCTTCTGTAAAAATCTACTTCAATACACAATTAGCTGTTCTACTTCTATGAATGCTAAAAGGTTAAATGGATTTCTTCTTTGCTTGAGAAGGTGTCGTAAATTCGATACGTTTTGGATATAAATATAGAGGTAAGATTGAAAGTACATATTTAGAAAATAATAGTAAGATGAAAAAAATATTTTAACATACAGTATGAAATCAGGAGTGTAATGATTATTTCAAATGTAAATTTCAGATACCGTAATCCATTCAATTCATTTACATTTTTTTTACGGTTCAAAAGATACTAAGTCGATTGTGACATTTTGGAGAACATACATAAAATTTCACAATAATAATTTATCTTATTTCGTAAAAATAGACAAAAAAAAAGAAAAAAAGAAGAAAAATTGCTTTTATCCCATTTAATGCTTTTGAGCGTATTGTTGTTCATATATATAAATATGTAACGCGTACGTTCCTGTAGCTATTTGTATGTTAAAATAAATATTTCATATTTTCATGCAAATATATATAAAAGAGAGTAAATATAATATATATTATTTTCAAAGGTACAACTAAGGTAATGTAAAGGTTATAACGATATTTATTAAACAACATTGTTTTTATAGGAAGCTGTAAAGTTTTTGAAAAGTTTGTTCTGTATTTTACCGTTCATAATATCGATTTTTATATTTATGGTACAGGCAGAGAAAATTCCTTCGAAAATATTTTTTGATATATTCGAAATTGGTTAAAAGTACCTACTCCCACATCAACAACTTATTAGTTTTTGATCGTTGTTTTGAAAATTAATTTTATTTAATCGCAATAGATATGCTATTTTATAGCATTATATAATAAATATAATGTATTTACGAAAAATACCAACTTATCGTGTTTGATTTTGTAGAATATTTTCAATATTCAATATTCAATACTATCCATATACACTACACGTACATTGGTACATGTTATACATACTCATACAAAATATTTTAAAACAATGGAAAGCTACTAAATTATCTATATTTTTCTTTGCTGATTCACTATTATACTTATCTTGTACACGATATGCTGGCTAGATTTCATATTATATATAATGGAAAATTCACAAGAACGAAAGAAGTGTAATTTCTAAGTTTCTTATTAAAAGTTATGTGCAACGTATTCAACAATGTTTACTACTGGAGGTGTTTTACACTTTTAACATCTGGAAAAGAATTCATTTTATATAAATAAAACTTGAATACTGAACTTGATATACAATGATATAAATAAAGTAGTTGTAATATGTATTAGAATTCTTCTTTGTAATTATTAAGGTATAAGAAGTATATATAGTAGTACCCGAGTATGTGACTAATGGGTGGAAGGTTTTTATAGTGTTTTAAATTTTCCCCTTATCCCTTCCATAGATTTTTACAATAATTTAAATCTATGTAAAAGAATAATAAATAAATTTGATAATGATTTTCTTATATAATTTAAAAAAAATATCTCAATCCTAATTATTTAAACCATTAAATATTATCAACCGGATGCACATATAGTTTTTTTTTGCATATTTAATATTAATCTCGTTTTAAAACAAAAATAATATCCGGTTTGAAAGAATTATAAAAATATGAATGAGTTTAGAATCACCATATATTAAGATACAATGTGAAAAAATAATATGAAACATTAAAATAAATCTTAATAACAAAATGTTACCAAATATTCAATAAAACCAAAATACTCATAATTCTGAAACACTACAAATCATTTACAACTTTTATAGTTCGAAAATTAAGACAATAAATAGCATAATAATGAAAAATTAATTTGATTATCTTTACTTTCAAGTAATAAACAGCAATAATTCAATAAACTCATATAACATTTTCGTGCAAATTTTATATCATTTATCAGATTATTTACAGCTTTATTTCGATTTATGAACAGATATTATGTGTTTTTTTTTTTACAATAATTTTTAAAGTGCTATGATATATGTGAAGCTCACTACAATAATTTTATAAATTGAATAGAAAATGTGTGTTAAATAAGTAGACATAATATTAAAGAATAACAAAAGAAAAGAAATATATCTAAAGATTTTCAAATGTTTTGTTTCTTTTTCTGTTGTACATTCTTATTTACTGAAATCTGTTTTGATTAGCTTTCAAAAGTAAAAAAAAAATATCTGTATTTTTTTTCTTCCACATATAATTTGTTACTACTTGTACATTATTATTATATTTCGTTCAATGTTCGGATATTTTATAATAAACGGAGTAGAGTTTTCTTTTATTCTAATTTTTCATTTATATTCAAATATACCTCTATAATTGAAGAATGTAGATGAGCCCACATTCATTCGACATTTTTAGCTTTGGTTTTACATATTTTTATACTTATTGGTATTAGTACAGTTTTTTTTTAAGCTATTGTATTTGTGTATATGTAATAACAGTTGAGCTGAATTGTACATTAGGGTGTTCTGAGAAAAACCGTTTTTAATTTTCTCCAAATGAAGTAAGACTTTCTTGTGTGAATTGTAAATGAACTTAAAAACGAAAATTTATAGAAGTCGATTAAATTTCGATTCCCTAAACACCATTTTGAAAATTTTATTTTTAATAAATCCTTAAGAAATTTTTCCTTTTTCCTTTTTATTGTTTTAATTAAAAAAACATATGATTTTTTGTATTTAATGTTTAATTACATACATAATATGTTTTAGACCAAAATTTAACATTTTCCAGATTTTACGCAGAAAATCCAACATTTTATGGTCTAAAACTTCCATATATTATGTAATTAACCCTAAATACAAGAAACCATATATTTTATTTTTGTTTATATATGAATTAAAGTAATAAAGAAAAGCAAATTGAAAAATATTTTTTTCAAAATGGTGTTGAGGGATTCAAAATTCTAACCGATTTCTATAAATTTTCGTTTTTAAGCTCATATATATTAAGTTACTTAAGAAAATCTTACATCATTTGAAGGAAATTAAAAATGGTTTTCTTCAAAAACACCCTATTGTACATAGATTATAGAGCGATTGTATAAACTACATGAAGTAAAATCAAAGCACAGAGAAAATAAGAAAAAAAAACCAAGCGAATAAACAATAGTCTACATACTATAGCTAGTATTTTAGTATACGCTGCGACTATCTGTTTATGGAGAATAAATATACTACGCATACAAATGTATGTCACGAAGTCATACTTTTTTCATGATTTTTTTTTTTTTAACATTTTCACCAATTCAACTTCGTATAAAGAAGGAAAATGTCTATGGACCTTATACAATATATATATTATATATATATTATTTTATATATATTTTCTATCTATTCAAATTGTATACGCTAACATATTATTCTATTCATTTTATCTATTTTTAGTATTTCTGGATATATAAGAAAAATAAAAAATAAATAAAAACTCATTCGTAAGTACATAATGCATATATATTACAAATACATACATTATCTACATAGGACAGCAAGAGATAAATATATCAATATACGCTATGTATTTCTGGTTAATGTACATCCAGTGACATAAAACGGCAGTGATACAGTACGTTAACTAAAGTATTTTTATACAATACACAGATATTATAAATATTGTGTATTCAAAAATATTTTTGCATAGGCTTTTGGTTTTAGGTTGATATGCATCCTCACCATATAACTCTAATGTATAATAACATAACGATATATGAAAAGTATATCAAACATTATATACATACAAAGAGAGTGTGTAGCCTCTACATTTTACATACAGCGGGTGTATGCGAAATATAAATATGTATATATTATATAGAGAATATTATATGTTGTGTGGAATAGATTTGGGTACATATATATACATAATAGAATAAACGTGAACATGAAAAGCCAGTAACATTTTTGTTGTTTAAATATAATACTTTTATAAGGGTCTTTAGAGAGCTATACATCACCATCATTACGTAAATGCTAAATATATTTATTATTTTTATTATTATTATACAAATAGTCATATTTCATGTCGCGAATAAGAGAAGAAAAAAAAAAACAACAACATTGAAATGGATTTTTTCCCTTTTAAATTGATGGGTTGAAGCTCTTGTATTCAAGTTTGTATTAAATTTAGAATTCATTGAAAGCGATAATTTTTCAAAGTATGAAAATATTGTCATTTATTAATTATCAACTTGAAAAATATTAAAATTATTTTAGAGCTCGTTGGGGAAATAAGGACGGAAGCCACACGTGGTTTATTTCCATAAATGTGTTTATATAGAAGAAAATGTGATATTAATAGTAATTGCAATAAATAAATAAGGGCCTATTCATATTCAGCCTTCTGTTATTCAAAGATTATAGGAGCATGACCAAAATATAGAGAATGTGAAAATGACTTGAATAAAAACGTTACCAATTTTTTTTTTTTTTTAAATTTGGGTTTACCTTTCTCTAAATGAACCGTAAGCTGATATAACATATTTTTTAAATACTAAAATATTGATGATCTTATAAATAAATTTCGAAATGTCGAAAGTGTGGAAGTACAAGCAATACCATTTCGATTTTTAATTAAACAAATCTTTACCGTAATCTTTGAGTTAGAATAAAGTTAATTATTGTTCTATTAAAGATGCGGTAACTATTTTCAAAAGAATCAATAAACTTCAATATGGCTATTTGAATTGCATAAATTATATTTGCCACCATCTCAAAACATTCTTGCTAAAAATAGAATATTTAATTTGTGAAATATGTATATTGCTATCCATTACATGAACACATTGCTTCTCTAAAATTTTGACCCTTTTATGAAAGTTTATAATAATTTTTTTTCCACATAATATATGTCTACGATTGAATAAATGGCAATAGCACCTATAAATAAACCCATCAAAAATCATTCATCTATAAATATAATATACCTTAAATTCAATACTTAATGCTTTATATATTGTATATATATAATCGGTACGTGCTGTGCCCTCATTATATATTTATGATCATAAAATTATCTATCTATGAAATGAAAATAAAATAATTTTTCTTTTGCTCATTTATTACGAAACACGAGCTCTAATTCATGTATCTACATATATATTATATAACCCCAATAAACAAAATTCTATTCAAAACTGTTTAAAACAGTTTTACTGCTTAGAAAAAGTTTTAAACATTTAAAAAAAAGTGTATTTTATTTGTTTGTTTTTATACTTATACTATTTTTTTTCAATTTTTTCATTTCTGCTGGATTTAAACCCTCAAACATTGGTTGCGTAGTGCACTCGTCTATCTGATCCTCTGACGATATATGTATGTTTAGCTTTTTTATAGAATATGTATATATATAAAACAGAAGCCGCTATTAAACAATTTATAAACTGTTTTACAATAGCTGTTTGAAAACAGTTTTTAAACAGCTGCTTAACTTCTCTTCTTGAGAAACTGTATAAAAATTGTTTTTTAACGACAGTTTAAAAATAGTTTGCTTCTAAGCAGTTGAGCATCTGCATTTCGTTTCTACCATTACTGAACAGTAAAAACAGTTTTAAAACTTTTTAAACAAAGAAAAAATAAAGAACTGTCTCAATTTGTCTATTGGGATTGTTTATATACAAACTATTTAAGCAAAAGTTGTTGTAAAACTGTTTAACAACAACAGGAGAAACAACAACTGTTTTAGTTTGTTTATTGGGAACCAATACGGATATAATACCAAAATATAAAGCAAAGGTATTATAAAAATGGATAATAAATATAATAACATATTATATGTGTTGTACAATGTAAATGTAGTGTACTATAAAAAAAAAAAAAACATTAAGGTAAGTATGCTCGATATACTTGCCTGATAATAATTCAGATGGTAATATAGTAGAAGTTGATGGTACTTATATCTATTATAAATAAAATTGTGGTAAGAAAATGTTAAATAGAAAATTTTGGTTTGTTTGTCAGATGATAGATAGAGAGGTAAATGTTTGTTAGTGCATGCATTTTATTTTTTTTTATTTTTTTTTTCTTTTAATGAATGCATTGTTTTATAAGTACCTACTTCTTACACGTTGATTTAAGTGCGGCATGAACAATTTTAATAATAATTTTTAGTACATGGCTTTATGCTATAATTTTTTTTAATAAATATAATATAAGGCAAGAGCATGTGAAAGATTTTATACCTAATTGGTCGTATACTTTTATATGTAGGCAAAGTTATTTTTTGTTTTTAATTTATGTCAATATTTCTGTATGAAAAAGGATAATAAATATAGCCTTAATAATTGAAGGGTTACATGGATGAAGGTGCCGTGTTACATTTTCAAAATTGCGAGAAAAAAGAACTCTTAAATTTATTGCTATGCCTTTTTTAGAGATTCATAGCGCCAACATGAAAAATATGTGTTAAAATACATTGCAAAAAAAAATCGCCCGATCGCTACCAGGTTGACCGCAAAAGTTAAATTAACTTTAAATAATACATTTGAATACAAAAAAAAAACATTTTCGAAAAAATGTAGCACAGCGGCTTCATCCATGTGCGGCTTATTGGATGTTAATTACAAATTGAATTCTCCGTGCAACTGAACATAAGAAATCGAACTAAATTAAATAATTAAATATGTATAATTGTATATATTGTGTATATTGTAGGGTGACCCATTTTTTATACGAAAAAAATAATTATCTTCTTATTGGTAATGGTTGCAAAAAATAATATTTTCGAAAAAAAAGAGAAAATTAGGTAGAATTTGGAGCCCTTTGGATCAGTACCATGTGCAAAATTTTCAATCATTTAACTAAATAAGCAAGAGAAATTTGAATTTTTCTTTTATCTTAAAAAATATTTAAAATCTTACTTTTTCACAAAATTGGTCATTTTTAGGTGAATTCTGTCGAAACGTAATACAAATTTCAAGTATTTTTTGAAAAAAAAAAAAAATTCAAATTAGAAGAGGACGAGTAATTGAGGAACTTAATATGATGAGTTGAATAAATTTAAAATTGTGAAATGATAAAAATCGAAATTGATTTAGAGGGTGATTAAACCACAATTAATTTTTTATAATCGTATAATCCTACAATAAATAGATGATATAATCAGTTGATCTAAAATTTATTAATTAATAATTAATTATTGACAAAAATTTGAAAGTCATAAAATTAATAAAATATAGAAACATCGAACTAAATAGGTGTGAATTTTCATTTGAATCCATTCATTTAATATAAATTTAAAAATCTATAACATCAAATTTAATTTAATAGCAAATAGATAGAGCTAAATGTTTCGTGTAAGCTTTAAATATCGTTTATTGTCTAGGCATCTCTGTAATAAAATAGAATAATATTTCTTGAATTAAAATCCAATGCACAATATTAAAGTTAGTTAAATCACTTTCCTGTTATCCTAAAGCTAATGTACATATGCTTCACATCACGTAATAATAAGTTAACTCTTGGCATATATTAAATATAAAATGTAAACTTCTCTGTATTAATGTATTACGTACGTATATACAATATATACTTACCAGCTACTGTACATAAATATACTTTATAATAGTAAATACTCTCGTATGCATGACAATATTATTTCTTAATTTAAAGTTATGATTTACTATTTTATTGTTATTATAATAAACGTGTACTTTATGCGTTTCTTATATACCCTCTACTCTTGTATATATAGTAGAACATGTGCATAAAGTTTTTAAGACAACATATTAGATGAATAATTTATGATTTTTGTTTTACGTAGTAAATTGTAGGTAAACAGATTGAAAAAAAAGGAACCAAAAGCTTGAGAGCGGTTTTTTTTTAGGAAAACTCTGTTGGTTGATAGCACCCGACAAAAAAAATTAATAAAAATTTAATTCAAAGAAAATTAAAACAATATAGTAACGAAACTAAGATATTAATATTCTTTTTTATTCGAATTGCTCGAGAAATTTTAACAAAGAAAGATTTCAATTCAAAATTATTATTTTATTATAGAAATCACTGACTAAAGATCACAAATGTAATTGATATTACATATATCGTAAGAAGTAGCTAAATAATAGTATGTACATAATTGGGTATAGGTTCATACGCGCACCTTTAAACCAATTTAAATCTTAAACTGGTTTAATTTTTATGCACAACATATGAAACATGGAAGTGCATTGTAGGTTTGATTTTTTTTTGTCTGTCCGCCGTCCCTAATCTCGGGAACTAGTGACCGAATGGAGACCGGATTCCTACAATTTACTTGTAGTGCATATAAATAAATTGAATACTAATCCAATTTTCATAGGCTTTCTTGTTTTCTTTTTTTTTTTAAATTCTTAAATAGAATTGAAAAAGCTTAATATAAATTGTAAACCACTTTAAGCTTTAATGCGGTTTATAGGTGTTCTTATAAACGGACCCAATAACAAGTCTAATAGTGCTGGCTGATATTTAGTCTGTTAATTTAAGGCATATGAAATTATTTATTCTTTTTGTTCGATTTTTATCTTTATTGTCTAATTCAGCTATATAAAGCGCTTCAAAATAATAAATAAATGCTTCGATTACTTTTAATCCGCAATTAAACCGAGCATGTTAAACATGCTACGCTAAATTTCTTCCTATAGCTCATTTAGAATAGAAAAAAAAAAAACTAATATTTGCTTAAGGGCCGAATGTATAGCTCCCAATACTTACACAAACAGCGAGTAAGTTTAATCTATAATACGCGAACACGTACAAAAATAAAATTTGTTCCGTAATAGTTTAAATTTAAACAACTTTTCAAGAATAAAACGAAATTATTTTTCATTTTCATTTTTATTTGTATTTCGTTTTTTGTTTTCTTTTATTTTTTTAATACAGAAATTTTTAGACTTTTTTTTACCACTTTTTTTTTTCTGAATCGAGACTGGAGCTAAAACGGAAGTGAATTGCGTGATTGCCGCCAAGTAAAGTGACTCGATGAATTTTAATTAGAATTGGGAGGTATTCAGTATTGATAAGGTGTATATTATTTGGTGAATACATTGTTTGTGGAATGAGTAAAAATTCTTATTAAATGAAAAAGAAAAAAGAACTGTGGTACCGTGTAAATAATTAAAAAGAACATGAAATTTGTAAAATCATTTTATAATTGAAAATGTTTAATTTACTGTAAGTAGATCAGTGAGCATCTGCTTTTTTGAATTTCCATTTAAACATATTTTCTATTTTTTTTTTCTTATTTTTTTTTTTCGTTTCATAAATTGTTTATTTTGCCAGACATTGTTTTGAATAATTTAGTTTATTTTACGCAAAATTTCCATCAAATCATAAAAATAGTTAATAAAATCTTTATTTTATAGTTTGTATTTAAAGTTAACATGTGAAATTGCAAATATGTTACAATATCAGCTTTAGTTTCAACATCATAACATAAGTTTTGGAAATGTTGTAATTTCGAATAGACTGTTTAGACATTAAAGACATTAATATGACGCAGAGAATGTAACACAACTAACTAAAATCTGATATGTTAACGTAATCTATGTTTAAGAAATTATGTATAGAACATTCTCTGCAAATCAAATTAGAGTCAATGCGTTTGATGTTTTTTTTTTTTTTTTGTGAAAAGCGTGCACATCAATTTTCTTGGCTCCCAATACATTAATAAACAAACAAGTGAAGGGCTACTAGTTTTGTTTTATTATGCTAAATTTAAATAAACATTGGGGCATTTGGCAACAAGCGAATAAAAACATTGGCATAAGATAAATGTGTAAATAGTTATTTATATGCAAAATGGATTAATTAATTAATAAAGTGTTTTCATGGTCAACGAAAACCCATCTAAAACTTGAAAATCGTAATTATCATTGTCGTAATTAAAATCTAATGCATTTTCTATTTTACGTTTGTTTTTGTTTTTGTTTTTGTTTTTTTCTTTTCTTGTCTTAAAGCGTTTTCCATTAATTTAATTCATCTATTCCAGAATATTTAAATGTACGCACGCCACTATTCAATTTCCGCAAAACAGAAGTTCATTTATAATTAAAAGTAAATATATAAATCGTGTTTAATTTGAACACACTACAAAAAACAACAAAAGCAACCCTTATAATTATTAAATTTAATATATTATCATCACTTAAATCAAATATTAATTAACATTTTGAATGTGTACATTAATTTATTTATCTAAGTATATTTATTAAATTTACCTACCTGTTGTATATAATCCTAATAATCCAATTACGAAAATCTGTTTATTCATTTTCACTAATTTTTTTTTATTGTGTCGTAATATTTGCCCTTGTTTGTATTTTGGTTTGCGGCAATGATGATGATGAAATAATAATAATATTATTATTTTATTATTATATTAACACCTTTTTGAAAATGAATTGGATGTAATTTGATTTTGGTATTGGCAAGACAAAACAAATTAAACGATCTAACTTTTTTAATGTATAACACATTCAATTTATTCTTGTTCACACATATACTTACATAGAATATCAAAATTCTATTTATTTGTTATTTTATTATATTTTCTATTTTATATTATATTTGTGTATTACAAAATGTTTGTTTGCTTGTTCTTAATAAATATGTATATTTATTTATTTATTTTTATGTCAACTTTGTTCAAAAAATAACATATTATTGTTATTTTTATTATTGTTATTGTTATTTTGTAAATTATATTTGTATATTAACTGGATTTTAATTAGTTGATGGTAGGTATACTATTATATAAGGTGGGAGTTGTGCCTATTTTGTGATAACAATAAAAGTTATTTAAATCATTATTCATATTCACGAAACAATATAGATACATATTCAATTATTACAAAATATTTTCCATTCTATCAATACTAAGAATATTTACCGATTTTTTTTTTTTATATCAATTTTCGTTTTCTTGTTTTCATTTTTGTTTTTTTTTTTTTTTTTTGTATGAATTTATTGATTTATAATTCTTATAAGTATAACAATAGCAAATAATAATAAAAATAAAATAAATAATACTAAGCTATTGTTATGAACTTATGACATTATGAAAAGGAAATTGATGACAGGTAAGCATATATAAATATATATCTACCTCTCCATAGTTGTGTTTGAAAGAATATAATATAATATATAATGTTGCTGTAATATTTGTAAGCAATTTTTTCGTACTTTTATATATATCTATAATTTTTTTTTTATCCATCCAATAATACCCTACAGCAGTGGGCTTTTTTATTTCTACTATATTTGAACATTGGTTTGTATTATAAAGGATGAAGCAGTAAATCGTAATCGTAACCGTAGCCCTAGGTAGATGTATATCACATGTATTATATAATAATAATAATAATAATAAAAAATAAAAAAAAAAACGATTGAAAAACAAACAATTTACACACACAAAAAGAAAAATCGAAATCTTTCTTTTATTTTTATATACTTTCTAATGTGATTTACATTGAGGGTTAACTCTTAACTATGTTAGGGGCTATTATACGCATTTGTAACAGCCGAAAATTATGTTGGTGAAAACAAAATTTTATGAAGGTAATGTGTTCGTGTTCAGAATGAAAACTTTTCTTTGAAACTATAATAATCGAAGAACAATTTGAAATAGAAATGTAGAAAATTTCAAGTGTATAAAAACTCGACAAATTTCTAATATCATTTGTGCCTTGTGCGACATAATAACATTTAGAAGTTTTGCAATAAATTAAGTGGCGAGGATTAGATTCATAGGTTTTACTGTTGGATACTTTGTCCACGTGCAAAATTAGCAAAGCGATCAATATTATTTTATTTATTTGGAACGTGTGTTGTCGCGAAATAAAACCGATTTTTGAATTTGGTGTCTTTTTTCTATATCCATATTTGAGTAATTTGAATTTGGAGAAATATTTATACATAATGACTTTTCTTCCTTAAAAATACATTTTAATAAATCGTATAATTTTTCAAACGAGAAATAGCTTAAAATATACGGAAAATGTTTAACTAGGTAAATTTATTAAAATATCTTCTATATATTAATGTCAAATTTCGTGCTCTTATTTAATTATATTTTGTTCAACGCTGTTCAAAAGTTTAAACTCGAAAGTGGACGTAAACTTTCTTTTTAATAATTGTTCGAAAGGAATTTGAAAAAACGCATTAAGACATTGGATTTTTTATTTTAGTCTTTTTTATTCTCTGATAATTGTAATACTTTAAAATTCAATTTGTGGATTTTCTTCTCTTTTTTTTTTGGACAATTAGATGCTTATTATAATATATAGTTATGATACTTTATACCTTCGTATACCTGATCTCTTTTTGTAATGAGAAATGCATTGGGATTTTGAAAATTCTTTTGGCTTTAATCGCTTATAATAACGAAAATCCGTCCATTCGTTTCAATTTTTCAAATGTAAATTGCTCGATCATTTGTTGAGATAACAGGGAAAAAAAAATACCGGTTGAAAATTATTCGAAACTCTGTCGAATTAGTACAAATTTTTTAAAATCGAAGGGGGTCGTGCCAAAAAGTACCTAACATTTTTTTTAACTGTTTTAGATAAAATTACTCTATATATTACATTTTTTTCTCTTCTTTTTTCTACATTTTCGGATAAGTGTAAATGTTAACACTTATTTTCTTATCACAATCAGAGAAGGTATTATAAATTTTCTTTTCAATTTCAATTGTTTAATAACCTGTCTGGGTGTAAAACTGGCACCATTTTATGTGTAAAAATTATTCACTACTACTTTACATAACTAAATATGGGTTCAAAAGCTAGCTTTTATTGCATGCAATATTGTTTTTTATTTATTTATAATTCAGTAAAGTTTATGTTTTTTGTATTTTTTGAGTTAAACGCAAAATGTGTTTTTTTTTTTCTAATGTAAGTTTAATATAAGCGAAACTGAACATAATAAAAATATACGTGAAGTGATATAGAAATTCGTGCCACCATCTTGTTATAAAAGAAATTTTATCGTATAATTCGATAATAATACCCGATAAGAGAAAATAATTAGAGAAAAAAACTACCGCCTTTTCTTTCTTTTTTTTTCTCGTTTAAATTAAAATACGATTTTCTTTTATTTTTTTGTAAAGCTTACTTCATTTACCTGTACCCGGTGACGGGCCAATAAAATTTATTTAAATGTTGTCGTGAGAAATTTTGCATAAGGATCGAGCTTTAAACTATAATAGTTTCAGTGCTTTCAGCATAGATTTGTAAGTACCGAGAATTAGATTTTTTTCTTTAGTTCGCATTTTTTTCAAAGCCGTATATACATCTCATTAACAAGTAATTAAAAGGTCTACTCTATTACATTTATCTATTTGTGCATTGCACATAAAAACAAAAAAAAAGATTTAGAATTGTACATCAGGACTCAGGAGGAAATTTCCAATACCAATTTTCTGTTATAATAAAAACTATACTCCTTCTATATATATATAGTACATACGTACCTATAGCAGTGAATCTGCTTATACATTTTTTTTTTTACATTTTTACAACTTGATATGTAATTGGTACACATTCCGCAATTGTTCCTTTGTTTTATATACTCAATCTAAACGCTATATCCATCATTTCGTCCATACAATCAAAGTATTTTATGGTTCTGGAAGCGAAAAATTTCATTATTTCTCATATTACATTTTGGCTGTGCAATCTGGTACTTAATAACGTATCAAATACACATGAAATGGAATTGAAGAATATGAACGATGATGATGGCAAAGTATTTAATTATTTGTCTCCAAAATTATGGGACAATATTAATGATGTTCAATTTCAAACATGAAGATTATATCCGGTTTTGTTCGAAACATCATTATAATTATTGCTTTGCTATGGTTGCTTGCTGGATTAGAGCTAACTAAATAACAATTATACATTTATAGAAATATACTTAAAACATGAACAATATAACCAGACAATATACTACACTTTATTTAAGTGATGTATAATAGCACGGTTTTCGTATGTTTGATGGTTATTAAAATTCTGTTTCATTCATTTGTTGATATCTAATTCTAATATAGACAAACTATGTGCCTGTTGTCATTTTGTAAACCTATTAATTATATATATGCAGTGCTGTGTACTGCCTATTGTTATAATATTATTCTCATATTAAATGGTCATTCATTATTGGTATAATTGCTGCGTACATAATTTAGAAATTATTTAGAGCAATGAACGTGTGTATGAATATAAGGATGATTTTTATTATCACTTTATAATAATAATAACGTTGTTGTTGTTGTTGTTGTTGTTGTTAATAAATATGATGTTTCATGTTATCTACAGGGCATATGAAATGTATTATATTCGTAGTAACATTTACCATATTTAAGTATATAGATACTTGGGTCATTATAATACATAAACACGTCGTACGTCGTGTAGACGAAGCAACTATATGAATGCTGAAAAAGTTATTTTCACAAAATTTAATGTTTTCATTTCTCTTAAATTTCATCCTTAATGTGTTTTTTTACTTTGATAAAGTTAGTGTAAAAATAATATATATTTTCATCAACATTTAATGTACCACAATCTTTTCTTTTTTATTTCGTTTATATATTATATTTTTGTTGGTTTTAGTTGGAGGGATACATGAAACATGTGGACTGATATTGCTCCATTTGAACATATATATAAAAGCGACAGTTTATATATAAATAAGTATTTTGTTGGTATGCTGTAATGGGCAAGGCGATATAAGTGTAAAAAGGAAGTTAGAATATTATTTTAGATATGTTTTATAACATAAAAATGAAGACTCCACATATTTACCGACCAGGTACATTATAAGTTAAGTTAATTTTTCTCAAATACTTTAATTTACTTTATGGTAGTTTTTATTCGATTTATTTAATATGTGAAAATGTTGAGCAGTCTTTTTATTTGGACATCGGTGGTATATATTTTTATACATACACCAGGCTCACTTTAAGCTAAGTTTAAGTTTAAAGACATTTTTTCAATCGAGCTTAAACATGGTTTTATCCTATATATTATCGTCTAAACTGAGTTTAACTCCGTTTAACTTAAATGCGCGATTTTTTTAAATCCTTGGTTAGAAAAAATTGCCCTTAATTGTACGTATTAAATATATCCTTTATTTCTTCTCACTTTTTTAATGTTGGTGATAGAATTTGTAAAATCACAAATTATAAAAAAGCTCTTTAAATTTATTACTGAAATATATGCAAAATAAGTAAATTGAATTTGAATAAGATACTTACAGTCCGTGCAGGTCATGTTTTTGTTCTTATGAACATTTTTTGTGATTTTTTTTTTACAAGAAAATTGAAATACGTTACCCTGCTAAAAATGTACACAAAACACATTAATTCAAACTATGGCACATATTATGCCGAGTTATAACATATACACATTAGCTTACACTATTTTACACTACTTGATGAGTTTTTCATACATTGGCTCAAACTAATTTAAAACTTTAAATTTTTATTTAAGTTTCTAATAGTGTGACCTAATGTGTGAAAAACACATCAATTAATATAATATAGTGTAACTGTGTAAGCTAATGTGTGACAACTCATCAAATAGTGTAAAATAGTATAGTATAGTGAAAGCTTATATGTGTATATGTGTATGCAATGCGTAACATTGTTTGAATTGATGTGTTTTTGATGTTTTTTTTTTATAGTGTTGATTTTTAGCAGGGTAGTATTATAATTATGTTTAAATTAATGATATGATAAATAATTTAATGGGTTGGTAATTGGCTCTTTTTGTAGTTATTTTAATAAACATTGTTGATTGACCTTTCTTCTAATGTCATGCATATTACACATATTGAACAAAATAGTTATAATAATGATGTACAACGAGTATATGTACTCTATATACAATACAGTATGCACTGCAACATATACTCAAATTGCATGTTCTGTAAATGTGTATTATTCGATTTAATTACTTCATAAGGTATGTATATGTATAACCTAATAATATATCCATTTACAAAGAACATCTTTATCATTCAATTTTAATATAAAGAGCATTTCAGTCTGTCTATTTGGTTTGGTTTGGTTTGCTTCCTAGTGGTGCTTAATATGATGTAGTGATAATCATTAAGTAGAGGTACTGCACATTTTATAATTATCAAAGAGCCGAACTCATATGCACATTGTTATACGTATTAGTTTTAGTTCTCTTGAATTGAATGAGTTTACATAGGTCATAGGTGGATTTCATTTGATATATATGATGAATATAATTTCTGCTGATAAATGTGAGGGCTTCATAATAGCCGTATTATTATACTCAATAGCTTTTACTTTCGAAATAATGAATAATGTTATGTTAATTATGTTGTAATAAATATAATATTTCTCTTGGTAATTATCATCATCATAATTACAATTAATTTTAATCATTTGTGTTTATGTGGGTACAAAATTAATAATTGTAATTAAGTAGAGACATTCCGATTGTTTTTATTAATGAAGTTTACTGTATTGCCACAAATATTTAGAACTTAATAGGAGTATTATTTGAACGTATGATATGAATGATTATTAGCAATTACTGTTTAATTACATGAATGGATAACTTTTCAAATTGATTTAAAAATATAAAAATAATTTATAGTTTGATTCACAATGGATATTTCGAAAAATTTAATATTTATTTAAAAGAAAATCATGTTTATTGCTGCCGTGATACTTTTCAAAATATCTGTATCAAAATAGCATTTATGATACCGATAATTTAAATATCGGTATCGGTATAGAAACAGCATTTTACTCAACCGGATAGTGATACCGATTACTGCGAAATTATTTGTTATTTTTGAACCAAAATTGTTGTTTAATGTTTCAAATATATCAATTCACAAGCCCGTTTGCTATTAATTAAATATAGATTAAGTGCGGTTTGGTTTTGTATATAATACTATAAAAATAAAGTATCATCAATCATGGATGGGAAACGTTTTAACCAAAATAATTTTTGTTATATTTTAAACATGTTTAAAATAAGACATTCTTACTTGATTTTGAAAAATTTATACTAATAATTGTATCTCACATCACAATAAGGTAAATTTGTTAAAAACAAAAAACTTGATGAATAAAAAATTGAATAGAAATTGAATATATATTTTGGCTTTTTCTCACCATTGAGATCGCAACTAAACCGCATATATTTTTATAAGGAGCAGTTTATACGTCTACCATGTGGTCAATGACCAATATCCGTTAATCTTCAGAAAAAACGGAATGGTTATAAATTTTTTTTTTTACTCATTTTCTTTTATATATTTTTTAATTTATTGTCATTCTTAACAAAATCAATCCCTGTCATCAATAGTAGTATAGTATAGGTATATCGTTAATACTTTTCGATTTCGATACTATAATTGTTTATTTATTCGCACTTATTTAATCAACGACAACGAACTGGTAATAAAATATTATGCTACTTAATTTATAATTCAGTAATAAATAAACCTACTAATTATTCATATAAAATAAAATGACAAACGTGAATGTACCACGTGAATTAGGGTGGATCGAATTTTTTTAGTTGCATTATGTCTCCTGATTAAGATGTTTAAAGGATTTTGAAAATAAATGGGTCCTTCGAAGTGCTGTAGGTCTGCGAAGTTGTGAAAATCGCAATATTTGACCGTGTCTGAAGCATTCTATCTCACGGCCATTACAAATAATTGCGTTTCTGTTTTATTCTGCAGATAGCTTAAGACTTAAGTCAATGGCTTTCAAATAATATATTGGACACTCGTAGTTTACTACGAAGTTCGTAGTTATCTAGCTTTAAATTTCACCAAAAAAACAATACTTCAAAATCGGATATCATGATAAATGCTGTTTCCAATAAATATTTTAATCTATATATAGATAAGATGTAAAGATTTCTAAGATACAAATATTTAAAAAAAATATCGAGTATCAAAAAGACAAGTTCGATACCAATACTTGAAAAGTAACACGACATCAATATTACAAACATCATCGATAATATGCAAATTAAAATCCATTCTTTTGGTTGTTGGAACAAATCTTTATTAACTCCCTATTGTTTTAAAATAGTTTGAAAAAAGAAGATTTTTTATATATTATCACACACAGTTTAAATCGTTTGCGCATGAAGGAAACATTAACGTTATCGGCTCTGTCGTTATCTTGATTTAACTAAAATTGCAACATAACAAAAATAAATAATAAGCCACATGAGACATTCACTCATACATTTAACAGTAGAAATTCGTAAAATAGTACATGTGTCTAATTTCCTTTCTTTTTCACTTTTGCACTATTTCACAATCTTTTTGAATTTTATGTAGTACATATCTATATTTAAATAGAGAAACCACCTATCGAACTATATTTAGAAGCTGTTAGACTATATGATGAGTAATATTAACACATTTTCGAGTATTTTTAAAATTATCCGGTGAAATCATTTCTTTCTATTCATTTTCGATTCTTTTTGTGACAATTTTATAATATCACTTTTAAATGTTATCCTTGCAATTTTAAAATAAAACTACTTCACATGCACCTGTTTCATGCAAAATCATTCAATTCAAATTGGAATAAATTATAATTGCTTTAATTATAATTATGATTTTTTTTTTTTTAAAAAACGTATTTTTGAAGAAACTTAAAACCACTACCTATACGTATACCTTTTGTATAATTCAAATATATATTCAAATATTTTTAAAAATTTGAATACTTTTGGTCGATTTTCACACAATTTTCCACCATATGGTGAACCAGTGACCCGAAAAAGATGCCCTTCATAATCACTATTTAATAAGATTTTAAATATTTATTTACTATTATGAAAGACCAAAAGTCATATAAATTTCCATTGAGAATATGAAGATAATCAAAATGATACTTAATTCAAAATCCATTAATTTTGTAACGAAGATACACCGCCGCATATTAATAATTATGATGTATTATTAGATATGATATTGCTCCTCATAAAATAATAAATTATGTATTAAATCGAAACAGTATAGTTAAATAAATTTCTAATTAAACACAGCTTTGATGGGTGACCTTACTATCCACATTAGAAAAACTAATAAATATTTCAGTGTAATTTTCATATTATTTCAATATAAATTTAATTTTAAATCACCTTCACAATTTCTATTTACCACAAAAATATATTTAGTGAGAAAATTTTCTCCGTCGCAAAGAGCAAAAATAGTAATAATAATAAAGCGAAAAAAAAAATCTGTCAACAACAACAACAACAATCATAAAACATTTATATATCTCAATCTCATTTATTATTTCTGATACACTAATGCTCAGAGTACAAAGCATTTATTAAATTCATCTAGACACAACTATCTCACGCGAAAAGCTAAATTAAATTCAAATCTACAGAAAATTCTCAAATATAAACAACATTTTTACTAACGCAGCGAAACAGAGCATTTATATTGTCTTTATAGTTATTTTAAAATAGCATCAGTAGGAAAGGAAAAATGTTATGATTTTGAGAAAAATAATCAATTTTTCTTTTCTTTTATTTTTTTTTTTAATTTCCAACTTGGCCACAATTCATATTTCGACATCGACATAAATAAAACACAACACGGCACAAGTTTAGGTTTGTAAAACCATAATTATTTAATTTTTCCGTTTTTTTTTATAATTGAATTTCTAAATTTAAACGTTGTTAATTCTAATTTATTATTTTGATACATATTTACAAAATTCATATGAATTTATGAACATATATATGCAATAAATAAAACTATAAAATCTTATTTAATTTTCTTTGAAAATTATTTATAAATATTGAATACTTATATATATTGTGTAATAAGCTTTGATATTACGAAAAATTTAAATAATAATATTTTTATCGCTTTAGGCCGGCTATAGTAACCACTGGTAATCCTCGAGATAATTTTCAAAATTCTTAAATATTTAATTATTTACAGTTGCTCAATCAATGATAGAAAAATAAATAAAAAATAAATAAATAAAAAAATACACACGTTTATTATGTAACAATAACAACTCCACTCAAACTCACTGTAATAAAAAAAAAAACGTAACGTATTAATAAATTTCCAAACACTTTTGTTAATATATTTAAAAAAAAAAATTACGCACGACACCGTCAAAATAGAAATATTTGTGTTTCGTCTGAAAGCACCAGTTAGTATAACGATCAAATTGCGGCAACGTTTTGAAATCAACTGATTATGGTATGGTAGAAAGCAAATAATAAAACCAGCAAAGACTCAAACGCGAATAACGATTCTCTCTTCTATATGTGTTTTTGTGTATACTAACGATGATCAATGGTTAATATTATATTGTGTGTACGATGAACATAGGATATAGAATTATGCATAGATATATATAACCCACAACTCATCATACCGTAGGTCATGAACTTATATAATATTATATTTAAGAATTGAAGCAAAAATGTATTATATATAGATAGATAGATAGATAGATATTAGATATACATATGTATATATTTTATATATGATAAAAAGGATGAACATATGCTATAACTGAATTGTGTTGTCGTACCGCACTAACAACGCCGCCGTATCGTATTATGTTTGTGTTTAGTTCGTGTTCGTATATCATTCATATAACATCGTATAGGACAGGAAATAGGGGAAGTAAACATCATGTGTGCGGAACAACGGTTATATTACTAGCCGCTTATAATATGGTTTTGTATTTTGTAGCGCACTTCAACGTTATGCGTCATGCGCACGTTTATATTTTATTTTTAATTTTTTTTTTCTGTTGTTATGGTTTGTTAGCAAGAATATGTCGTGAAGCAGAACGTACAGTTGAAAATTAGTTACTTATAAATTTATTATTAAGTGACTATTTAAATTAAAAATTGAAGGACATTCAGTTAATTTTTATATTTATAAGTAGAAAAAATCTAGTGGTTTTTATTTATATTTAATTATCAAACCGATAAATTTTAACAATTAAATAAGCATTTATTTATAGATGTTATTTATTGTATTACTTATGTTTTAATCTATTTAAATATATGGTAGTTGTATAATTAAAGAAAAATAAAATGACTTATATAGGTGGTTATTTTATTTTTGCTGCAAAAACTATATAACGCGATTCATAAAAGAGAAATTTCCAAATATAAGTTCAAAGCCATATTTAATTTAAATCAACCGTACCTATAACAAATTGACAAAACAAAATGTAAATCTAAACCGTCAGTAAATTGGTGCACAGCTTCATTTTTGGTTTTAACAATTAGACCCGCCTTTCACAAAACAGAATAATTAAATTGAAACTTTTAAAAAAGTCGGCAACTGTTATTCTACCATATCCTTAAAAATTGCAATTTAATTATTTCGTTATATGTATATGCAAGATGAAAGGACTGTTTGCTATATATATATATATATATATATAATAGAACAATTACCAAATATTTTCGAGTTACGAGTATTGCTAATGCTATCGACTATAGTTAGTATAGTATAGTATAGTATAGTATGGCGTACAGAATTTTTATATGAACATTTCCAATTTACAAACACGAAAGATACTAAAATACTGTAACTTTACAAAACAAACAATTTCACAAAAATTAAATTAAAATTAAAATTTTTGGTTAAAATACAATATTGATAATATTATTTAATTATCGTTTGCATAAATAAAATAAAGAAAATATAATATTTTCAATATTGTATTTTAAATTAATTAATTGTGAGTCAGTTAAAATTATCTTAATTATATTTAATGATCACTAACATACACTTATAAATAAAATGTTCAAAAATTTAACCGTCAGGTATCCACATTGTTTCATCCGGTCACAAATTATTTATGTATGGTATAGTTGATGACGTTAATTAACAAGATATATTAATTTTACCTATGATAATAAGTAGTATAATGGCATCAAGTCGATGCAACGCATAAATGAAAAAATAAATTACCAGTAATTTTCACAAACTGATTTAATTTTGGAAAAATAAAACAAAATCACATAAATTCAACCACATTTTTAGAAAACACTTTTGAAAAACAATTTCAGAATCAGACAAACCGAAAATTAACTTACTCTAAAATAGGGTAATTTTAAACATTTTTTGAATTTGAATTTGAACATTGTAACTGAAATTGTTTTGATTGTTGTGGTTGCGATTTTCTGGATTTTGTAATTTTAATTCAATAAATAGTAATTTTTCAAACAATTTATTTTCCATATTTAATGTGTCAATAGTTTTTCTTCATTCAATTATATAATGAATTAAATTCGGTTTGCCTTTACAGTGTTAACTATTTTAAGTAACTAATAAATGTTCTTAAAGTTTAGATCAACTGTTAAGTTTTTAAATCTCATTATCTTATTAGTATAGTATTAATTATTGGTTAAATTAATTATGTTATATATTTGCTTTGTAATGCGTAGGGCATGTGAAATGGATTTCCTACTTAATCAAAAACACATATATATGTATATTATTAAAGAATAAAATGTAAATTTGGACAAGCAATTTTTTTTTTGGCACACATTTAAATGATCGCCTGAAAAAACAAAGTACAACCCGAAAATACCGCCTGAAATACAGAATTTGATCGCCTAAAGAAATAAATTTCCGTTTAATTGATATTTTAAATGGGCATAATAGTGTTTTTTCTTCATTTTCACAAAGAGGCCCTAGCTGGGCAACTAATTAATATAAAAAAAAAAAAATTCTAGTATATTGACCATGGTAAAGAGAGAATTGTCCTCGGCGATAAGTTTGTATTTTAGGCGGTACTTTTGTTTTTGATCAAATAATAATATCCGTTCGTTTTTTTTTTATGAATTAGGTCAGCGCGGCTATATATTCTCATAATTATTCAAACTGCAAATTTGATTTGACAATAAATAAAATAAATATGCCATTTACTCGTTTATCCATGTTATTTAATTTGTTATTTATTAAATAATAAATGTTTTTGTTTTTAAGTTACGTATATGAGGTATAGGTTATTTTAAGAAAATATGAATGGATTGACAGAAGTGTGATTTTCTTGGAAAAGCATACTATAATAATAATAATAAATTTTATTATGAAATTAATATGTTTTACATATGTATGGATTGATGCTATTTTCGCTGGTATGGTTTTCCATAATCAAATGCACTGTGGATTTATTATAAATTCAGTATATAAAAAAGAAACCACATTACAATCTGTACTTGATCCACGCTGGAAAAATATTGAATGATTCCGGATAAATTCCATACTTATACCAGAAATTATATAATCAAATTTAGTATGGTTTTTAGGTAAATAATAAATTTAATTATGGTTTCTGGATTAAGTATGGATATGAACTGGGAATTTATGGTCTTAGTATGTTTTTATTATGGATTAATTATGGATTGGGTATGATTTCTGAAATGCTGTGGTCTTTGTTTGTATGGAACGATACTATTTTCGCTGGTATGGTTTTTCCAGTAGGAGTGGAATCAATTTTTGATGAATTATTCTATAAATTATATTATTATTATTTCAATTTAGAATCAAATATCCTTTTCATAATTAAATGCAAAACGAGAAGCTGTATGCTTTGCATTTCATTTCTATAATATATTTCAATTAAGAGTTCATAGTTTTTAGAAAACCTTATCTCGGTAAATTGCAAAATCGGTAAATTGCGAAATCGATAAATCGATAATTGTGTAATTATGAAATAATGCCCTCGATATAAATAATTTTACGTGAAAAATATATACATAATTTTTTTACAAATGAGGACGAAATTACTCTTTTATTCACTGGCTTATTTTAGTATTTATCACAATAATAGCATACTTTACTTATACTATAGCTAAAAATTTATTGATTAAATATACATTACACTCGAAATAAGATTAAAAACATTTACAGTAAACTTTAAATGTGTAAGTATAAATGCGCATGCATATGGGTGGGTGAAATTAAACCAAAACATTTATATAAATATAAAATAATTTTGAATAGAAGTAGAAATTGATACATTTAAAATACGTGAGTCGTTTCATCATAAATTTTGATATCATAATAAACTAGACATTATAAATTTATGCTTTTAATAGTAAATTTAAAAAAAAGAAAAACAGAGATTTATTATGAAAATTGTTGCAAGACGTAAATTTTAACTGCCTTAAAAATGACTTTATTTGACACATAGAAAATAGCACCATTGTTTTTGCTTCTCCTTTTCTGCTTATTTTATTACCTTATATGTATGTTGCTAAAATATAAAAATAAATGACGCACCTAACATACGAAGCTAAAGCTAAACGTAAACTTTTCAAGTTATTGCCAGTTTTTAGCTTCTATACGTTTTTAATTAAAAAAAAAAAAAAACTATTCCGACTCGTATTTGATTTTATGTGCAATTTAAGATTTTATCTAGATTTTTGGACAGAGCAATAAATAAATTTAATATCCGTAATGTGAATTTTCTTATAAGTAAGCTTCAATATAGGATGATAAAAATTGTTGTTTATTCATTTTGGTGGATAAAATGTAAATTTAGAATAGTGACTGGAAAATGTGTGTGCTTTTACATTCTAATGTTCACCTCTGCAATAATTGGTAAAACTAAAAACAATATAAAAAAAAAAAAAATTAAAATTAAATTAAACCTATATTCAGATTCAAATCAAAATGTAAATAAAACTTTTCCAATTAATTTTCGGCAAACTATATATTTTGTAACACAAGCAAACCGACATTACAAATATTTTTGAGTTCAAAACTTTATATAAAATATATCTTTTTGAGCAAATGTATAAGGTAAAAATAAAAAGATTGCAATTTGCTTTTAAAGAATCAATATACGGAGTAAAAAGTTAGGTTTTATCTATTTTTTATTTCGGCATCAAAATGTAACATAATTGAACTTGTGTATTTTATTGCATTTTCTTAGTAGAATACCTACAATTTCACAAGAGCTACTGAATGTACAATTCTTAACTAAATAAAATAAAAACTTAGCATCTTTCGTCTGATACAAAATTTATTATTATGTTATTTCGGTGTATAAACCATAAAGGCTGACAGGAATAGTTATATCAAGAACGCCTTCAAAAAATGAACAAAAGTTATGAAATTTCGCAGATCAAAAGTAAACTTTAGGGTTTGTATTTATATTTTTTTTTTTTTATTTATTTATTTATTTTTTTTTTTTTTTGTTGCTTGTCGTCATTCATACTTTATATATTTTCTATGTACTAGAGTAGAGAGTATGCCAATATTAATTTCTACACAAAAAGAAGAAGAAAAAAAAAATATTTATAAGTCAGAAAAACCTTCAAAAACTTGTTCGGTATCTAGAAAATAAATATGAATCGGTAACACAAAAAATATTTGTAGATTCGCGCATATACAACAATATGTACATTGTACATAATAACTTAAGATTTATCGCTTTATTTATAAATATAACTTTTGTATCTTTAGCATCATGGAATTTGTGTGTATTGAAGCGATTTCATCTATAATATTATATTTTTAATATATTATTTGGGTGACCAAGAGGCGGGTTTCCATTAATCTTATACCATTCTTGAGTTTCATATCTCTAGCTGGCACATTACATAGAATAGATGCGATAATTCTATAAATATAAAGTTTTTACTTAAGAAACATGTCTCGTTTTTATGTGTGTGTGAAGGATATTTTTTTTTTTATTGAGGTATGGGATGGATGGGACATATTTTTACTAGCATGGAATTGATACTTAGGTAGGTGGTGAAAACGGCAACGATTTCATGTAGATATATAGAATACAAGGAGGAGATGTGTATAATGTATATGCGCCATATATAAATATTAGGTATGTGTGAAATATTCAATGATAAGTGACAGAAACATGCAAACAATTTTATCAGAATTCAAAAGTGACTTTCTTCACTAGCAAAAATAAGAAGAAGTTCTTTCCTGATGTCAGGTTGTTTAAGTTTTAGACATCACTTATATATTTAAGTCGTTATTTCTCTCTTTTGCCATGCTTTAGTTTACTTTGATTGAGCGAAACATTTTCTCATGATTTTATTTTGTTCATATTTCTGTTACACAAATATATTGTTCAATTCATACCGAGATCTTACAAACGGTATTTCCTCACTGCTCACATGGTGTCATATGTATGTTATAAATGTTTAATACTTACTAACACATTTAATATGTTTTCATTTATATACATGCATACATTTTTTTTTTTTATAAATAATATTCTCATATTTTACGTAGAATTTTATATTTTATATGATTTATAAGAGAAACTTATCTTCTGATGCACGAGCACATTGCATTGCATTTATACAATTTATTTATAAGTATAACATTTTCTTTTTCTCTCCAATTGTCAAATCAATTTAAATTTACGACGAGACTGCGATATTTTCTTTTCAATTTTTGGAAAGAGAACGGAAAACTTTTCTTTTCAAAAATTATTCTATCATTTGATGCGCTACAATATACAATACTCGATAGAACAGCAGGTTGCCGATGGTTGTTTTGAATTTCAGAAACTGAATGTGGTTGTGGGTGGACAACTAGAGAGAGACGTGAATGTATTTTATAATATGCTAAATTTATTTTTTCGACTAATTTTATTATATTATTTATATTCATTTAAAATTCAAATTTACTATGCCTTGTTTATTATTTTGGTTTTACCTCGACTTATACAAAATAATGGTATATTCTTCATTTTTGTTTGAATAAAATAAAATATAAAATGTTTGGCACTAACCATTTTAAAAAAGCTAATACATTATCGATATGGTTCCAAATTATTTATTTTATGTATTGAAATAAAATTTAGACTTACAAGAATGTATTGACTAGTTGATTTCAATTTTATTATGAAATGGCTGGCGGTTTAGTTATGCGATCGCAGTATATAGTATTGGTGTAGTTTGATGCCGCCTGAATAATATAACGATAATTTATGGTAGTGCACCAATATGGTTTCAATTTAAATCTGAATATGACTTCGAATTGAAATGTGAATGAAAATATGGTTTTATTCGTCTATGAGAATTTATATAATACGTAGTTTCGTGAAATAAATATTTCATTAGGTATATTCATTTAAAATTGTGTAAATCGCGTAACTGTCATATCGCCGTGCCCGTTCAAAAGTAAGACATCTTCAAATTTTGCGAAAATGAGTTTTTAATGCAGTTTGATGTGAAATTTAATTGTCTATCCGTAGCACTTACCCCTATTGATTTAACGTTCTAATTATGAGTTTTATAAAGGATATCTTGGTTTGGTTTTTCGGATATTTTCAAATGTCATAGTTAAAAACCATACCAAGATATCTTTTATAACACTCATAATAAAAACTTTAAAAC
>JAABKK020010556.1:0-15862 GCA_011634745.2 Catotricha subobsoleta
AAAGCCAAAACTTTGTCGATTTTGCGCACAGCCAATTATGCACCAATCGGCTAAAAATTTTTGCTATCTTATTTTTTTGAGAAAACAATTTTTTTATTTTGGTGCAGTCTGGAATTTTCGAAGAGAAAAATTTCCCCATACAAAAGTCGGTCACCCTAATATATATATATATATATATTAAATTAAATTAAATTAAATTAAATTATCAAACAGCCTTGTGCATTGTAAGAAGAAACGATCTCAGTTTGGTGTTATTCAAAATTCAATAATATTTTAATATTTTAATAATTTATGGTGAAGCAATAAGCAATATATGCTAATAATTATTCAATTTATTGGTAAATTTTAGTTCGCTCATCTCATACATAGTAATTGAACATAAATTTAAATAAATTGCTAAACTAACAGTTTTATATGTTTTAAAAAAAAAACAATTCGTGGACGGTATTTTACTAAACCATAAATACAAATATTTAATTAACAGCAGCGAATAGCTGATATTAAATATGTTGAATCTGATTCCTCTGAAGACATCACGTACAAGGCGCAGACTGTTACTGTCGCAGATCATTCGAATTTAGGATAAAGTTCAATACAAGAATCAGATTTATTTATAAATATGTTTAAGTTTATATTACTTAATTTTTTTTTTTTTTGAAAAGTATTGGTTTTACAAATTTAGTTTTTTTTTTTTTTTTGAGCCGGGCGAATTTTGATGGTTTTGACAAAAATATACATACTGACGCTTTATAATATTTCGTTTTTTTGTCTCTGGAGCCAATTTTTTTTTCGGTTTTTGGTTTTTCGGAGGGTATATTCCCCCCCCCTATTTTTTCTACCACTGTTTTCTTACAAAAATGAAGTCATGTACCAATCAATTTGCAGCTTGTTTTTACAACTTTTGTATTTTAGTTTCCTAGAAAACATTTTATTTTTTTTATTTATGTTCCATATACTCCACATTAGTTAATAGCAGGTGAAAATAAATTTTTCAAAAAAAGAAAGAGATGCGAACAAAAAATGTAATGAATATAAAGAGGACAGCTTACATTCATTTCAGCAGCAAGTTCTACGAAATTATAGAAAAAATTGACTGAAATAATGTTGTATGCTTCAACACTATCAAAATTCGTCAGTATGTTCTTGTCTATTATTAAAAAAAAATTGCCGCAATTTCAGCTGATATTGACTAACGTGTAGTACGGACCTTAGTCGAATATTATACATATAATTTTCTGCATACTCCGTTCACATTTTCGACAAAGAAGTTTTTTGAGACACTAAAATTCTTTTGCACATTTTATATATATTATACTAATAGTTTAGTAAATTAAATAATATTAATTTGTTTAATTTATAAAACCAGAGACCTCTTAAGTTCTAAAAACATTTCATTTAATCAATCAAATTATTACGCTTAAAGCCTATAAGTAATATTCTTCCCAAAACTATTCCACACATAACATCGTTAAACATTTGTGTATTAATATTACTTCTCAACATTAACATAACATATAATGCTATATCTCTATATTAAATAATAATGTAGCTTGTATGTATAGTATATAATTGTATATATACTTAATAACTAATTTGTATACTGAAAACCTAATAAATAAGTGAGTTAATCTTGAATATCATCAAGCAACAAAATCCCACGTATCATACAGCTAGTGGTACATGAATCTCAAATAAAAATTAATATGTTAATTTGACTATAATGAAAAATAATCTATTTTTTTATTAAAAATATATTTAATTTATTTATTACACTTCAGTTAAGTTGGAATAAATATAGTCTTAAGCTGCTACCTAGTTTTTAGTTATCTTTGAAAATATTGTACATAGAGGTTTTATTCAAAATCTACTAAAATTTATTTTTATTATTAATTAGTATAATACTTGCTGAAAATTCGTTAAATTAGAACACATGAAAAATATAACTATATACATTATATATTATTATTTAAATGCAAAAGATAAACTATTCACACATTAACCTTTCGTATGTTTTATACCGCACTCTCTTATAAGCTTTTGTGCATCTATATAAGATATCTGGTGTACAGCAATTGTAACAAAATAAACTGAATAAATAAATGATATGCAAATCTTATTAAAAATCAGAGTATTAGTAAACAATCGTAAAACATCTTTTACAATGACGAAATGTTTGTAAGGAATTTAACATAGACACAACGGTTAACGTTTGCAACATCTAAAAGAAAACAGAAATCAGACACACTATTACAAACAGTGACGTTGGTGTTAAACATCCTTGCAAATCTTACAAACCTTACGTCATTGTAGATGATGTTGCAATGAAATAAATTTGGAAAGTTTAGTGAATATGTATAACGAAAATATGAGATATGCATGTTATAATAAGTTTCTGAGTATCGTGTTGTGGATTCAAGTACTTAACATAGTGGTCTAAAACAACATCCTATAAAATTAAAAAAATTAAATAAGCATCATAATAAGTGTTTTAATGAAATTTATTATACCGTGTTAAATGTATGCTTAGTACTATTTCTAAAACGGTCATGACAGAATTCTTATTATCGTGCATACAAAAGCTTTTTGTATTTCTCACTAACGTGCGGCATTTTAAATGTATCTAATATAATTATTTATTTGTTTAAAAAAAAAAAAATTGTGTTACATTTTTAAACATAACCGCTGAATGCAAAAAAAAAAACGACAATCTGGCAACAACGCAATAAAAGAGCTTTTTTCGTGTTTTTTGCGTAAAAAATGTTGTAAATCAACTATATTTCGCGGAATAGGCTAAAAATTAAAATTCTATTTTCATCATCTACGAGCTAAAGCCTCAACTAAAAATATGATATAGAAAAGTATTCATAATTTTCAGCCATTTTTGAGAAAAATCGGGGCGCGCAAACCGTCCCTTCAAGTCATTTATCTTAAAAATAAAACAAAAAATGAAAACTCTAATTCCAGAATCTACGAGATAAAGGTTCAATCTTCAATTATGATATAAAATATTATTATAATTTTCAGCCACTTTCGAGAAGAATCGGGGCGCGCAATATAGTTTTAACCATAGAGCCATCTTAACATGCGTTGCATGGAACTCTTAATATATGAAAGCAAAATCTGTATAAAATAACAACTTAAATTAATATAATTTATTATTCTGTATCATTAAATAGCTTTCGTTCTGAACAAAAATAAAATATATATATATACGACATAAATATGTAATATTCAATGTGGACAAGTAGGTAAATTAACTAAAAAGAAAAAATTCAATTCTACTAAGCTAGCAAATATCAAAAATGCAATGTACATAATTGTACAAGTAACGCCAATTTTCCAATCCAAACGGAATTTATTGATTGCAAACGATAAATAAAGACCGCATAATGTTGACAAAAGTGATACAGCCGAATAAGTTAATCCAGTTGAATTAAATGTAATCTAAAAGAGATCCAAATAATTTGTGGTAAATAAAAAATGTGAAATTATATTTTTTTATATTAATAAATGGCCTACCCAGTTTTCATTAGCAACAGCTGGAAAATAGTATGCTTTAACAAACCACGGCAAGCCAAGACATAATAAAATGTCAAATGTATTTGAACCAATTGAATTACTAATTCCCATGGCCCCATGTCCTTGATTTGTAACTATAACGCTACTAACTGCTTCTGGTAAACTGGTTCCAGCTGCCAGAAATGTTAATCCTAAAAATAAACAAAAAGAAAAAAAACAAAAATGAAATATTTGCTTAGGCACCGGAAAGTTTATCGAAGTTTATTACCTGTTATCGAGTCTGGTATATTCATTGTGTCACCTGTAAAATTTTAAGGCATATAATTCACATCGATCCAATTTATACTACATAATAATATATTGCATTTAAATATTACTCAAGTAATTTTTTTTTATAATTTAGATTTTCTACCGCCTAATTTATTTACACGGGAAAAGTAGAGGTAAGAAAGCAAGCCTTAAAGAATTGAAAATCAGCGGTTTGAAAATATTAAAAAGTGCTTTAGTTTATTTACGACAGTTCTTTTTTTTTTCTTTTGGAAATATATGACGATCACAAATTTATTTGGAAAATTAGAACTATTAAACCAAGCTGTTCCAATAACAAAAGAAACATCATCGTAAATATCTATTCTATACGTATACAATTCTATTGATAAGGTGTACAAAATAAGTTTATATTTAAGTTTTAGTGACAGCATCAACAAAGAAAAAAATAAAATAAATAAACATAAAAAAAATATTAACGTGATATAATTGTACTTGAGCAATTATTTTATCTACAATAACTTTACTGTTTAATAAATAACAATAATAATAATTTTCAAGCAGCAAATAAAAATCAGACTGAATGTAAATAAAACATATGTGTTAATATCTCTCATCATAAAATCAATATTATATACAATATACATACTTTAGTGTTTAGTACTTACAATTATAATATATTATTTTGAGTATGGCACTTACCGACTACTGTGATAAGCATAGCAACCAAATAAGATGTAACTCCAATCCATGCAATACACAAGAAAAATGTAAGCATTCTTAAACGGGGATGTTTTCGACAATCGGGTACTGTGAACCATAGCATAAAAGTTATCGGCCACCTAAGAAGAAATGAACAAACACTTGTGTCATGTGATATTTTCCAAGGACTGTCCGCATAATCTAAAATAATTTGTATTGATTTGTTTTTGGTTGCATTCATTTAGTTGCAAGAATTAAGAATAAATCTTTGTTCTTTTTTTTTAAAAGAAATATTGGTTTTTAACTTATCGTTAATTTTCAATTTAAAATATCTATAAAATCTTACCGATAAAATCCTCCTCGATAGGATATAAGTGATTGGTGACGTGTATTGTTGTACCATTTGTATTCCTTGTGCTACTTGTGCCATTGGTAGAACCATTTTTAGATGTTCCTTTATCTGGTGTTAATAGAGGAGTGATTTCAGTACGTTCTCGATATGGTCTTACACGTGATTTTCTTCTCAATTTGCCCACAAGCATTCTTGCTTTGCGAGCCATTATATCATTCCAATACATAACTGTTATATATGCATTAAAAATCAAAATAATCTTAAATATTCAATTAATAAATAAATATTTTTTTGACCTACCAGAGATATAAAAGAAATAGGCTATTACAAGTGCTAACGCTTCATACCACATAACTCGGCCATCATGTAATACACCGATTAATGAAATCACTGATACAGCATACATCAAACAATCTCGACTTACTGGCCACCAATCTAAATTCACAATCTAAAAAAATAACAAAACAACTTTTTTTTTATCGCAGTTTTTAAAAGTTTAAAGTCCGATTAAAAACTTACCTGTCCAGCAAATAATCCACAACAGGCAGGTACAGCAAGTACATTAAAAACGGCTGAACCAACCACTGTACCTACACCAATATCACTTTTTGTTATAAATGTACCAACCGTATTGATAAACAATTCTGGGCTCGATGTTGCTGCTGCCATAAATGTGGCTCCCACTATTAAAAATAAATAAAAAAAAAACAATTAATATTCATGCATTGAATCACAATTATTCATATCAATTTACACTTACCGACATCTTCATTCATATTAAAAGCTATAAAGAAAATTTAAAAAAAAAAAATCATAGTTTATGAAATTTTCCCTAAAACATATAAATGTTAATTGAATAGGTACTTACTGCAGCACATTGCTTCAATTGCTGGCACAAAATATTCCTAAAAATAATAAAAATTGAGAAATGATTGTGTAATAAAACAAATATTGGTGAATTAAAAAAATAATTCTTGTTCTAGTTACATCACAAACAGTTGCTAATAACCAAAAGCAATAACACGCTAAAATCATATGAATTGCTATCCAACCATGTTGTCTTTGATCACGTGTAAATCCATCCGAAGGCAATTCCAATATTGCTGCTCGTGTACAATTTTTAATTGGCACCTCATTTGGATCGATTGAACTGCTAAAGATCGTTGTGTATACTTCTGTTGTTGAATTAAACACATTGATTTCTGGTAAACTTTCATTTGCGACATTCTCAAAAATACTTTCGTTAATTTGAAGTAGTTTACGAATGCGGTGTTGTTCACCTTATTTTATAAAAACCAATAGATATTTAATATTTTATATCTTTTATTTCAGATTACAATAATAAAATAAAATTACTCTGACTGCTATCTTCCTTATAATAATTATTTAAAGTCGATGTAATTATGTAAAATGATGTAACAGCTAATATCGAAAATACTCTAATACATAATGCTAGACGTGTTTTCTTTTTTCGATAGCTGATCTGCTGGCTAAAATTTTTGTTCATTCTTATACAATAAACCGTTTTAAAAAAAAGTTTCTCACTAATTTAATTAGAATTAAAAAACAGGAACAACTATCACTTTTCTTTTTGTATTAATTTTAATGTAGTTAAACGCAAAAATGGAAATGGAAGTATTTATCATAAGACCATTTCGTACGAATATTTTATAAGTATTAACTAAAGTACAATACTAATTATTTTTGATTACTAAACGATTCAGTCTTTATTATATAAATGGAAATTTTCTTAAAGCAAAACAACTCTTATATAGTCACATAAAATCAAATCATATCTTAGTGCAATATAAGTGTAGAATATATTATCAATTATTGATTTGATAATGAATGCAAACAATCTTTATTGATTATTATTATTATTATTATTATTATATATATATAATATATTGTATATAAATATATATATATGTATATATTTTTTAGAAAGAAATGAAACAAAATAACCTTTTCTTACAAATATTTCCATGATATTTTGTTAGTAGACGATTGCGTCTCAAAATGTTTTTAAGATAATAAAATCAATCAATTTTATTTACTGGTGGTCACCTTGTACTGATTTCATATATATTACGGATACTGTAACTAGTTAATAGACAAACATAGAATACCCCTAACGTATGAAAACTATATATACAGAATATTTAATATTTAAAATTCAATATAATTACAAATATTAATTTATTTACTACCTTATTGTTTTTATAATATTTTGAAGATCTATTATACAAATTTTATTTATATTTTATTATTTATGTACTTATTTAAACTTAAACGTATTTATAATTTACAACTACTTACTACTGGATAATTTGTCTACAAAAGGTTGTACATTAAATATTTAATTAGGTACGTAATGTGATCATTTAAAATTTCACACTAAACTTACGCTTGTTAATATTAAAATAGAATATTTTAAATTAAATTTATTTATGATAAGATATTGGGTTATTCTAAATTTAATAGTTTAGTGAGTGCAGAGCACTTGGCATATATGTGATCCAAAACTATATATACATTTTTTTCTTAACGAGAATTTTGATAATCAAGTTAAAAATATTTTATAAACTTTCAGATAAATTTTATATACTGTTTACTTATTGATTATAAATTTTCCATGGCCAAAATCTTCAATTTTACGAGTATTAATATAAATAAATCCACCTATCTTTTCGGTTGTGTTTATAAATAAAAATTTCATTCATAAAATAGAAAATATATACAATTATACATATATTAATACAATTATAATTCCTATCTTGATTCCTTGATATTTATTACATTGTTGTAATTGACTTAAAATCAAAATCAGAAATTGTGTATAAAGGAAAATAAAAATAATAAAAACATGGGTGTGAAATAATGTAATTATAATGACAAATGACGTATCAAGGCTATAAGAACAAAATATATGTTTGAAAATATAGAGTAGTTTAAAAACAATGGCATAGATTTTTGCTCAGTAAATACGTTTAGGCAAAGTAATAAGTCTAAGGAGGATATGTATTAAGTTCAATTACGGAAGCTTATACTAAAAAAATGCTGTCTTTATTGCTCAGAATTTTTGAATACACATAAGCATAACGTATGCATGAACTTATGAAAAATATAATTATAACCAAAATTAAATATGTTTTGTTTTCCCAATGAGAGCCAGTTTGATAATAATGTAGTCATAAATATAAAGAAAATGAAAATAGCTAAATTTATTACAATCCCTGTTATAAATATTAGTAATTAGCGTTAAATGTTGTTTCTATTTCTGCGATTTTTTACACTTTAAAAATTTATAAAAGACGTTAATTTTACTTTTATTTTTAAGCCAATACAACATTAACTTTAATGTCAATTAAATTTTTCTTAAATAGATTAAATTATGAGTCATAGTCTCATATATTAAATTCATAAATGAATATTTATTAAAATGTCGTTTATTGTACTTTTTTTTATACATACATATCACATTTTATTTGTTTAATTAATTGTTGACATGATATGCGATTACCTAAATCAACATTGCACTTTTGTTGAAAATCTTATGTTTTAATTTAAAGTTATAATACTTTGTAATAATATACACGCTTGTGTACAGGAAAAATCAAGTGTTTATTATCATAATCATAGGTGTCGTCAATCGTCATTATGAAATTAAATAAATGAACATTGTGAGTTTACTTTAGATATATGGAATACCATAAGGTGAGGCGTCTACATAAAGAGGAAATGTAATATGGCATTATTTTATGCATTGCACTACATCAAGAAATTATTCAAAATTAAAATGAAAATATTTCATGTTAGAAATAATAGGTACTAATAACTTAAAAGTTTTTGTCACTATGAGATACTTATTTGATTTCTTGCATCTAAATTTTAATTTGCGCCGTCTATGCTTTGTCTCTTATTTATACATTTATCTAATCAACAAAAATAAAATAACATTTTGCGACGTACTTACTTACCTATTACTTATGTTTCTGATGTTATATATGTCTATCTGTTCATAATTTATAATAAATACGATTGATAAATGTTGTCTGCAGAAGTATTGCGGTAATGTAGGTGCCAAGATTACTATTGACGTTTACATTGAACATATACGTAGCTTAATACCAATGTACACCTTTTTTTTTCACCATAAGACAACCATAGGTTGCTAAAGTTTATGGCGCATACCGTACAGTATAAAAAAAAAATATTTTAATTAATAAAATGTATTGAATTTTCTTGAATTGACGTTTTCTTATCTCACGTTTGTAATCATATTAATTTGCTTGTATCTCGAACGAATATATTTTAAAATGGTGTTCAGCTATGAATATGGCTGGAGATAAAAGATTGTATTCAGTGTTGGACATCACGATTTATGAGAATGATTTATGAAATGGTCTATAATGAGATCAAATTGTGTTGTATATTAGATCATTTTGATATTTTAGTCAAAAATGGATACCAGATTGATTTAATTTTTAAAATATTCCTAAAATTATTAATTAATTAAGACGGGCAATATGGAAGCGTCGAACCTTGCTCAGTAAAAATAGAAAAAGAAATATCACCATAAAGAAAATGTATTATTTTGCATTTAATCGGTCTATGTTTTTAAAATTTAAGAATTTCTATGAAATTCATCTAATTTTTTTATACATATATAATTATCATTAACCAATCGCAAATAAAATTAAAACGCAACTATATTCAATTACGATTTTAATAATGTTCATTGCGTAAATTGAAAGAATAAATATCTGTGACTGTGATCATAATTAGAATATAGATATTTGCTTTTTGCATTAAAAAATACTTTCAATTTCATTATGTTTATGTTTTACATTTTAAAAACAAGTTTTCTTTGTCCAGGCTGGATCTCAAGATCTCGTGGTAGGATATTCATCAGTGAACGCATTTAGTCTATTAAGAACTTATTTCTATAATATTATGTAGAATATGTTAAAAGTCATGGGTTAAATTTCCGTCCAGTTATTCAATACATCTAAATAAATTCAGTTAACGAAATAGATTTAAGAAATCACAATTAATACAAATGAGCACCTAGATGAAACCGACAGTATTTCGATTAAGTTTTTCATAGATTTGCTTATTGTTTTGTATGACTTGTTGTACAGCAAAAATAGAATCTTCGATCAAAGTTTGAAGAAAAAATTAAATTGATGTTTCTCATCGTCAAAATTCGAATTAATTAGAAAAAAAAACTTAAAATTAACTTTAATCCAAATAAAATAAAACTAAATCTATAAAATTTAATATAATTACAATTCATTTATTTAGTAGATCATTTTATAATATTTTGAATATTCATCATCTTAACATTTATTTATTTAATCTTAATAAATATACTTAAAATGTATTTATAATTTACAAATAGCATGAGGACTGTCTAAAATAATTTGAAAATGAAATAATTAATTAGGTACGTAAATTTGATCATTCACAAATGTTCCACAGAATTGTTGTTTAATTTAAAATTAAAAAAAAAAACAGATTAATTAATTTTTCATTAAAAATGTATGTACGTTTTACCAAAATGAAATATTTTAATGGCACCTTTGCGCATAAATAGAAAAAAGCAGAGTGCCGGATTTAGAGAATTTTGATCAAATGTAATGAGTATTTTAATAATTAAATTAAAAATTATCTTATAAGAAGTACAGATAAATACAATATACTGTTTACTTATTGATAATAGATTTTCCATGCGGTCACATCATTCATATACGAGTATTAAATTTACCTAAATTATTTATTGTGTCATTATAATAATTTCATTCATAAAACAGAAAAAAAAAACAAAAAAAGAAATTTAAACTTAGCTCTTTAAAAAACAAAAATATATATAATAATAAAATAATAATTAAAATAAAAACACATTGTGAAATAATACAATTTTTATCAATAAAAAAAAAAATGACATTTACATTTCACTAACTATATAAAGAAAACATCACATGTCTTTTTTTTTTAAATATAGAGTACTTTTATAAATTTTCGATTTTCGATCATGATGAACGAATGCATGTCGGCAAATTAACTCTAAAGAAAACATTAAGCTCAATTAAGGTAGCTAATACTAAAAATACTGCATACATAAATAAACATGTGTTTCCCAATTTTCGATCCAATTTAAATTTATTAAGTGAAAATGCAATGTACAGCAAAAGTAATGTTGATAAAAGTGATATGGCTGAATATTCAAGGCCATGTGAATTGATACCAACAAAATGTTGTCCAGGTATAACAGGTGAAAATGATGCTTTTATTAACCATGGAAGGCCAAGACATAGCAAAATGTCAAATGTATTTGATCCAATTGAATTGCTGATGCCCATCGAACCATGACCTGAAAATAAGTTTTTTAAATGAATACTTTTATTTATTTCTGTATTTGAATATATACGCCTAGCAGAGGTAAATTCGTTCGAATAATTGTATATGAAATCAATATTCCATTCCCTAAGCTAAATTTTGCCTCGAAATGTTTCGAATGCATTTGGAGTGAATGCATTCACCTACCAAGCAGCAGCGTTCAAAACAGATGCCTCAGCAGCAAAGGAAGTATAAAAAAAACTGGCAAGGTTGAGTTTGGCCTCACAAGCAACAATAATTTTTCTCTCTAAAGCACGTTAGCAAGCAAGCAGCAGCAGCAAGGTTTGTCAACTCTGCAACTTGATTGCTTGTAGTATTAAAAATATTGAAAATTAGCCAATAACTGAATTTATGATTTCATTGAGCAAGCAAGACTATCGACATTTGCTTTCTTGCTCAGGAGCAACCAGCCAGATACCTCAAACACCCAAACAAGCAGTAAATTAAAATAATGAGAAATTTATTTTTATAAATATGACTCAATTGTTGTTTTATTTGTTTATTTTTTTTAATTCAAAACAACAAAAGATTTTCATATCAATAAAATGTACTGTAAACATAAAATTCCTTCCCAAACATATTTTTCACTATGAAAATGGATGTAAGTACATATTTAGTGATTTTTTTTACACCTGTATTAATTCAATTAATTGTTAATATGATATGATCACCTATGTATGTATATATTATCAATATTATACTTTCATCAAACATCTTATAATATTTTGTAATGATTTATATTCTTATCAACATCATAAGTTACACATGCTGCAAATTTTCAACAAAGAATTTGCTTGAAAGACGAGACTGCTTCTGACATAGGGAACAAAATTTGTATTATCATTATCTTTTATAAGAATGTCAATAATTGATATATGATTTTTTTTTTTAAATATTTAAAATCTGTTGAATTAAAAATAAAGAAATTGAATAATAAAAAAAAAGACATATACATATTCTAAGAATCCTCAATTTTTTTTTTCTCATACTGCATTTTCTTGATTTGCGCCGCCCATGTTGTCATGTTATGTGCCTATTTATCTAATCAACAAAAATTTAAATAATATTTTGCGACGTACTTACCTATTACTTATGTTGCTGATGTTATATATATCTAACTTCTAATAATTTATAATAAATACGATTGAAATGTTGTTGTCTGTAAACGTATTGCGCTAACATTAAGAATACTATCGAGCTTTTTTTTTATTTTTGATTGAACAATCTATGACAATAATGTAAGTACTTGAATTTTTCTTTCGTAAAAAAGTACACAATCACAGCCACATGTGTCTATACACAAGAATTTGAAGTTCATGGGACATTAAAATGATTAGTGGCTTATTAAAAATATTTGAGTTTTTTAATTCGCGTACCAATGAAATATTTTGTTTTTGCTTGAAATTTTTTTTTATCTTACGTGCATATGCTAAAATACTTTTTCGCTTGAGATAGAGGGTCGGGCGCTTATTAGAAATCTTAGCATATAATTAAATATTAGCTAATCCATAAAGATCATATCTTCCATATCATTTTGCATATACAGTGTTTTCACAAATTTCATTCTTCACTATTATATATTATAAATAAAATATTAGGGCATAATTAATTTCTTACCTTGTTTGGCAACAATAACACTACTCACTGCCTCCGGAACACTGGTTCCAGCTGCAAGGAAAGTAATTCCCATGACGCTGTCAGGTATTTTAAGTGTGTCACCTGTATTGAATGTTAATTTTATTAATTGTGAAATGCTCAAAAAATCGTATCTAATCAAGGCTTTATATATTTGATAAAATATTTTTGTCAATTACCAACAATCGTAATCATCCATGCAACCAAATAGGACAATGACCCGATCCAAACAATACACATTAAAAATGTAAGAGGAAATAGTTTCTTGAATCTACGTTGTTCGCAGTTCGGTATTGTTAACATGAATAATAAATGTATTGGCCAAATGATAATCCACATAAATTGTCGGAAACAGCTCTTCTCTTTTGGATATCGTAGCAATGAATAGCTATTTGATGATTTATCTTCCTCTTTTTCATCTGGCATATTTACTGGTTTTCCTTCCGTAAATTTCTTATTTGTTATTTGTAGTTCAACATTTTCTTGTGACATTCTTGGCAATTTTGGCGTTACATCCTTTTCACTTTCTGTTATTTCATTATTACTTGCGTCAATGTGAGCTATATTTTTAATATTTCCATTTTGTGTGAAATGATCTACTGTTAGAGGAAATATTCTTTCTAAAAATAAAAAAAAATTATGGTTAATTATTGGTGCCAATAGAAGATGAATTACTTTAACAATACCTGCTTCCCGACTAGATCTAGATGCTAAACTTCCACGCTGTGATCTACGTGCCTGTGCATGTCTTACACCTCCTAAAAATTAGTGTTTTTAATTTGTTTTGTTAATATTTGGTGCCAGTGTTTCTTTAAAAAAAAAGTGGCTAGATTTAATTTTAAAACCAACAAACAGATAAGCTAATGATAATTAAATTGAGTTAGTAACAGTTTTTATAAATTGTATTAGTCAATTTATAGGTAACATAAAATGTTTTTATATCTTTTTGCGATTGCTTTATCGGTAATATATTTAAGATTTCATTATATGTTATTAATTAAGTGAGAAGTTATTTAGACTTGTAGAAACAATTAATAAACAATAGATAAATTTAAATACCTCTGGCCCACTTCTGAATTGTTTTGTCAAAATACATAACTGCAATATAAACAAAGTACAATAGTACTAGTATTAATGCCTCGTACCATTCGACACGTTCATCATGAATTATACAGATTAAAACGGAGACTGTAAATCCATATGCTAAACAATCTCTTGTTAATGGCCACCAATCTAAAGGTACAACCTATAGATATATACGATATTCAATTAAAACATATAGAAATCAAGTAGGCGAAATCAATTAAATATTTTAACTTACCATTCCAGCACCAATTCCACAGCACGCAGCAACAGCTAAAATATTAAAAACGGCAGATCCTACAATAGTTCCAATTCCAATATCACCTTCCGTTATAAACGTGCCTATGACATTTACGAATAATTCCGGACTACTAGTAGCTCCAGCCATAAACGTAGCCCCGCATATATCATTTGGCATATTTAAAGCTAAATGAAAAAATATTTATTCAAGTAGCTGTTTTTTCTAATTGCTCTGCAAATCTTGATGGTTAATGTTCTAACAAATGCGTTTTTTGTTTTTACCTTGACATATCTTCTCAACCGCTGGCACAAAATATTTATCACAAACTACTGCAAGTGCTAAAAATAAATATAAACTAACTGTTATATGAAATGCGACAGCTCCTGCCTGTCTTTGTTCTCTTGTAAATATATCGCTTGGGAAATCATCTATTGCGGGTGGGGTACAGTTCTGATCTGAAATTTTTTTAAATTTGATTTCATTAAATCAATATGCTGGTTATTGTGTCTTAGATGAATTCGAAGGTAAGTGTAATTAGGTATATTGATCAATATTTATTATTGAAATCATTAGGTTAGAAGATAGCTTGGAAAACTATCAAACTAAATTCGACAAAAATAAGAATGGCTATATATAAGAAATATTATATCAAAATAAAAATAAAAATAAAAATAAAACACATTTCTCAAATTTTAAATACACGCTATTTAAAACAATTTCTTATCTATAATAAAAAAAATTTAAATCATCATCAAAATGCATGTAGATATAATAAAATAATAAACAAATACCATATAATCATTGTTTTTACAACAATTAATCAAACAATACATTAAAGCAAATATGAGTATTTTCATGGTAAATTTAATCATTTCAACTTTCTTATGTTTATACATTGAATACAAGATTACATTTCTTATTTAATCGTTTAATTGTATCAAATGATAAATTAAGTAAATTTTGTGTAGGCTAAATACGTGCACAGTTGTACATTTTTTTACTCACGTTTCACTCATGACTAATAAGAATTTGAGTAACTCTATAATTATAATGATATACGTAAATAATGTTCTCCGTACTATGTGTTTTTACCCGTACCAAAAATATAATACCTACAACAATTATACATATTTCGGCTTCAATTTGAGAACATCAAATATATAATGTTTGGTGTGTTATTAGGTATGCAATTACGAAAATATAGTCTTAATTGGGTACCCAAGTTGGCGTAAACTGAATTTAGAAGAAGGTTTCATATATAGAGTAAATGAGGTTGTATTTCCATCTCTGGTTTTTAAAATACATAATATTAAAAAAAAAAAAAAAAAAAATTGAAAATCTTTATTATCAATGTACGTATAAGCTTATATGTATTTCAATTTACAATGCAATAGTCACTTTTGTTTTCTGAATTTTAGTAAACATAGTAAATTCTTTGTCGCTTTCATTCTTATCAAATTAAGTATGGGTGAAAGCGACAAAACATTTAGGTACTATTTTTACTAAAGGTAAAAAAAAAATCAACTAATATCGACAAATTCATTTTCACACATAAATAAATTTAAAAAAAAATCTGTTGACATCCCGCATTTCTTTTGAAAAATCACCATAAAAGGTATAGCGGCCCAGTCTTACCCCTCCTTAAAAATTTGAGTCTGTGC
>JAABKK020010567.1:0-16023 GCA_011634745.2 Catotricha subobsoleta
AATATCGAGAGTATTAAAAATGGATTCCTTGGGGTCGATTTCCTATAAGCCGGCTGAAGCACTTTTTCCATTTTTGGAACAAACCTTTGCGATATTTATGTGTAAACATCTTTGTTTGCCCCACAGCACTTTGTTATTTGACATTAGCCACGCCTCGTGCTAGTGGCATATACCGTCGTTGATCTGGCATTTGGTTGCAATCTGCAAATGTCACGAAAAGTATACGCAGGTATATTTGCATATGTTACGAAGAGCATTTATACACCCTTATGCATTTCGTGACATTTGCAGATAGCATCTAATACCAGATCAACGACGATACCGTGACAATGGATGGGGGCGGGGTCAAAAAAGTCGACATACTTTGTGAACAGCCCCTAAGTAGTTAACTTTATTCTTCGTTTTTTTCTTTCTCTTTTATTTATCTTAATTTTTTTTTTTAAGTTATTTGAAAAAATACATTTTTATATTTTTAATGTTTGTACAAAATAAATAATGTACGACGCTGCCTCTGACTTTTATGTGCATTCTAAACATAAATAATTTGTTTTATAACAATTTATTTGAATAGAATTAACATTTAACATTTATTTACAAATATTGTTAAAGCTTTTACTTATATGGCAGTGTGGCAGATATAATAATAAAGTTTTTAATTTCTGCGTAGAGTTTTTAGACATGTTTTTTTTTTTCTTTTTTGCATGTGTGCAATAATAAATTTCACGGTCTTGTGAGTACGGTAATTAAATAAAATGCACTCTGTTTATGCGCCTGTTGATGGGATTTAAGATGATTATTAATACCAACTGTTTTAATAATAATGTTATTTTTTTGTATGTAGAAAAAATGATCTAGACGAGATGAGATGATCAATTAAATGTTGTAAATTGTAACTAATAATTATTTTCTTGGTTTAAATCTATGTGCTTTTCTATTTCATACGGTTGTTGTTTTTAAAATGTATGTTTATTTGTAGAAACATTCGAATGTAAACTAAGAAGTTTCTTGTTTGTAAACGTTGATTTTTTTTTTAAACATTTCTCAAATTATATAATTTTTTGTGTGTGGTTTGTTTGTGTTTCGTATAAGTTATACCTACATAATAACAAATAATACAAAGTTTTACTACAGGAAATTTGAAATGTTTTCTAGTTGCTAGAAAATATTTAAAAACAATTTTTTTTTATTATAAATGTGAATTATGAATGACATAAACTGTGGACGGAAAGTTTGATAACAATTTATTAAAATATATATTGTTTTAAGGTTTCGGAGACCAACAATTAATTCGTCTTAATTTATTTAATTTTTTTTTTACTTGAGTTAGTTACTTTAAAGTTTTAATTTTACGCTTTAGTTAAGTTTTTTTTCTTCTGTTTTTCAAGGTTAAATTCATTTTATTTGTACAGTTGTTTTTGTTATCGTATTCAGTCCAAGAGCACGTATAATACGTACACGTCAGAAGGTAAGACATACAAAATAAAGCTATTGTCATATCAAATATATTCTCATAAGAATTATATTGCTCTAACAATGAACAAAATGTTTCCAAACTGTTCGATATTCTTTTTATTCAATTGTAATGTAATGTATGTAATATTTATCCTTTGAAACAATAAAATAAGTGGGGTGTTGACACTAAAATTTAACAGTAAAATGTAAGAAACATTTTTTTTGTTCCATTCATTGTTGAAAGCTGATAATAAATAAACTGTCACAATTTCTATATACGCTATTTAATTGAAAACTGCGCAGATAGATATAAATTCTAATTGCATTTTTCCTAAATATGTGTTCAATGCATACCTAACTTACTTTAGGAAATTGTGTTATGAACGTTGCGTTTAACATGAAAACTTAAAATTCCAGCCACATTTCGAACTCAAAGTTTAATTGAACTTATTAACTAATTGAACAAAACGGTTAATGTCATGCGATCGAGAAACCTTCCCTTTATTAAATTTAATTTATAAAATGATAAGCCAAATAATAAAAAAAAAGTCATATTTTTGAGCTAGCTTTTCAATCTCTGACAATATATTCTTTTTTTTTTTTTTTTAATGAATTTTCTCATCAAACTACACCATTTTTGAAATCTAATTTGCCGTTGCATGCAACCATACAATTTACTCATTAAATTATGAAGAAATTGCATAAATATATACAAACCGACCGATATAATAGAATAATGAAATATACATATAATCATTACCATGATGTGATGAACAGCTACACTGCACTAGTTTTTAAATGTAATATTATGTTGATAGCATTCACAGATCTATCACGGTTGATGTACAGCCAAAGCGGAAATTCCTCATTGGTTTGTGTTGCAGTTTAAAATAAAAATAAAATAAAAAAAAAAACAATTTTATAATGATGTTTGTACTTAAAATCCGGTAATACTTGTGATGAGCTTATTATTTAAAATAGAAGGAAACATTTTGGTGCAAATACTTCTATGTATATTTGGAATCATTAATAAATTTCTTTTTCATTTTCGAGTATTATGAGTGCTCGCTTAAAATTGAATACTTGGACTAAACTTATAAGTGATTAATTGAATCTGAATAAAATTCATTATATTTAAAAACATCTCTGGCATTACATTTAACAAACTGTACTCTGAAATTTCAATTATATATACATTATACATTACATATATAAATATATACTTATAAGAATTTAATGTGATTCAATGTTTCAAGATAGAGTTGATAAGTGTTCGTAGAATATATGTTAAAATTTAAAACAAATATGAATCTAAAAGTACAATAGGCATTTAAATGACATAAAATGGTTTTTGTTATACCCTTTAAATCAAATGTGTATTTGTATTGTGTGTATTGACGACGGTAATCTGTTCGAATTTAATCATTTGCTGTTTACATTATAGAATCTATATATGTTCTGTTCAATATTACAACGAGATTACTTACGGCTAAATCAGGTCATTAGGTGTAATGAAGTTTAATGTGTTAACAAAATCAAGGTAGCAATTTTGGTAGGACAAGTATTTTAAATTTTCCTGAAAGCAAAGGAATTAAAAACTACGACAGCTACTTATTATGACTGGACGAACTCAATCATAATTTTTGAATAAAATCTAAATTTCGATGTCTCATATTTGATTTAATACATAAATGCATAGTTCACTGTAGATTTTGTCATGACGACAGCATCCGGTTTAAGTAACCGAAGTATATGAACGTTAATATTATATAATATATGAATGATTCTTTGACAGAGAGAGTATGAATTCTACAGTACACCCAATCAATTGATTTTTCTTTATAGCTCCTTATTTATATTTCACACATGCGCAATCGTCACATTTTTCTTTCTTTTATTTGCAGTCTGTTTTGTGGATATATACTTACTTATTTACTATGCGATGCAATTTAGTTTTGATTTTTGACCGACTGGAATATTTCAAAAGGGAATAATGCGTTTGAAGTGTCAGACTCGGCTTCATAAACATAAAGAAAAATAATTTATTGTTGACTGATGTATTTATTTAGTGCAAATATATTTTCATTAATTAGTCGAAATGACTGATTAATTTTAATTATCCATTTTACGTGATTTACTGTCTGTATAGTGTATTGTGAAAATAGGGAATAGAATGAAAAATTCAATTGTTATTTCTAAGAGCAAATGTTTTTGTTCTTGATTTCAGCATCTGAAAGCAAATGTACACTATATTCATTGTATATTTATTATTCATGTTAAACGGGCAATAAAACTAAAAACTATAGAATTAAAAATATTGTAAGAAAAGCAAACTTATTAAATAATGATTTTTTTTTTCTTTATAGGTGAAAATGCAGGTTCCCAATCCACCTTTGGTTATTTTTCGTTATCAGAAAATGTAAGATACATAAAAACGTATATTTTACTAAACAAAGGAGAAATACCAACTAGAAAGTTATATACGAAAAACATTTATTTTGATAATCACAATGCCACTACCAAAACGAGCTATTGAGCCAATTCATGTGGCAAGGTCCGGCTATGCTCGCGATGATATAGCCGAACCCACTGAATTGGAAACTGTCACCAATACAACATTAACAAATATCATACGGCAACTTTCATCACTGTCAAAACATTCAGAAGATTTATTTGGTGAATTAGCTCGTGAAGCTGGAAATTTATCAGAACGATCTAATTCGTTACAAGCACGAATCGATAGACTTGCCATTAAAGTTACACAATTAGATAGTACCGTTGAAGAGGTATCATTACAAGACATTCAATTGAAAAAAGCATTTAAGAGTGCTAACATTTTTGATCAGCAAATATTTTCGCGAGCTACAATGCCAGCGCCTATGTTAGAGACTTATAAGGTAAGATACAAATTTTGCTTGTATATTTGGTTTTTAAATCACTATTAAGCACTTTTTTTTCATCTAGACCTGTGATAAACCACCGCCATTGGATAAATTGAACTGCTACCGTGATGATGGTAAAGATGGTCTGAAGTTTTACACAGACCCCAATTACTTCTTTGAATTGTGGCGACAAGAAATGCTCAAGGATACTGAACGTGTTATGCATGATCGAGGCAAAAAGGTAAGTTTCTATAGAGCGGTTTATTTATTTGTACAGTAATTCACGCGCTTATATTATTAATGTTATGATTTGTATGGACATAGCTTCATCGACCACGAACAGATGGTGCGCCAAGTGGCGGAGGACAAAGACATAAAAAACGTGTCCGAACACCACATAATACACGAGAAAAGCAACGTCAAATAGCACTTGGACATGGAGAAACATTGATGCCAAATAATGTGATTTATCGAACGCCGAATTCGGTCATGAGTAGCGAAGACTCGGCCTATAATAGTATGGGTGGTGGTCATTATGACGCACGGCCTCCTCGACCTAATTCAATTGAATTACGCCGAAGTTACCCTGCAGAAGCAGTTGATGGATATGTACCTGTTTCGCCACATTATCAACAATCTTCTTATCCACAACAAGCATATGACGAATCAATTTATAATTCTCAAAACTTGTATGGACCCGGAGGACAAGGACCCCTGTCATCAGAAAGCTTATATGCACCTGGTACTCCATCTCGTGGAAAACCGAGACCATCGCAACCACCTCCAGCACCGCCTAGTTCAGGCAGTGGAGGTACCCCAACAGCATCCAATGCAAATACGCCAACACGAGGTCGAAGTATGTCAACAGGACGTGATGCATTGCCACCACCACCACCTGTACCCATGGAGAATATGGCTTCACCACCAGCATCCCAACAAATGCATCAAATGACAAATGGTAATTCATCGGTAGCTGCTAAATTAATGGCACGTAGTCACAGTACATCGAGATCTGGATCTCCACAACTTAATGCCAGTGGTCAACAAGATCCGAATGCCCTTGTTATGGCACAACTGAATAGTCAAATCAATAATTTAAATAATTTAAATATGCAAATGACACAACAAATGAATTCATTAAATGATTTACCACCACCTCCTCCAATTCCAGAACAGGTAAATTATTAATATAATCGAACAATAAAGCAAATAGTAAACATAATTTATCATATTATTTTCAGTTATCACCAAAACAATCACCTCCAAAAGCTGCGCCGCCACCACCGCCTCCACCACCACCACTATTAGATCAAAGTCCATCGTCGACTCTTTATAAACCAATAGCAAATGGCGATATTAATAATGGTGGAAAACTTATTACTCCAGCTAAATTAACACAAGCAAAAAAAGTTCTTCCAGCAATTGATGATACACGAAATGATCTTCTAAAGGCTATTCGTGATGGTATTTTTTATTTTATTTTTTTTATTTTTTGTTAAACGTCTCAATTTTTCCCATGTACTAACTAATAATACATTGTTATTATTTATTTAGGTATTAAACTTCGAAAAGTCGAAAAAATTGAACAAAAAGAAAAGGAACGTTCTACTGCATTCCATGATGTTGCATCAATATTAGCAAGACGCGTTGCAATCGAACTATCTGAATCAGAAGATTCAGAAAGTGATGAGGACAGCGAATGTTGGGTTGAACCAAATGAAACATCAGCTTGATTAATAGCCGATAAACATCAAACAATTGCTAATCATCATAAAAAACGAAAATAGTCTTCTGCATATTAAAAAAATAAATAAATAATAAATACAATTTAAATGAGATTCGTAATTATATTTATTGCACGCGATATGTATTCCAAGTATATATTCGGAATAATGACGAATAACTAAGTTACGATAAATTTAGATATTAAAGTTAAAAATTAGAATAACAAATAGAATACACTATGTGCAGTATGTTGAAAGTTAGATATTAAAAATTGTGAACGGCTTGATCGTATTTATGCGATAGCACAATTAACCAAAGGATTTAGCAACACATTATTATACTTCATTTTAATACTGAAGATGCTCTCTTTAAATAAATAAAATGAAGGATCACATGGATGCAATGAATTGTACCAATATAAATAAATAAATTAATTCATCCATGCACACATAATTTGAATAAAATTTCGAAATAATCGCAGTTGCAATACACTCGTAAAATATGATCAACGGCGTCTTTACTAATTTACAGTTTAATAAAAACTAAAAAGGCAATAGCAACAGTTTGAATTTAAATAGAAAAATTAACCAGTGAATCATAAATCATAAATCGAAATTTTCCAATATTTAATGAATTACATATAAAAATATAAAATTTAAATAGAAATAGGGCTAATCCAAATAAGTAAATAATATTTAAATAAAATCATAATCAAAATTCTATATAACTACTAGGCATGGGTATATTTATATTTATATTTATATATTATTTGTTTTTGTACGAAAAAGCGGAGAATAGAGTAGCACAGTTTATCTGTTTTAATGTATTATTTATTATAATACCGTGTGTCTCACAATAAATTAGGCAATTTGGGTAAAATACGTGAACGTACAACGTAAATGTAAGATTTAACATGGTGTCGTATTCCGTATAGCCCATCTACGTTCACTTACGTGTTCACTTTGTCTTCATTGTGCGGATAATTCGTTGATGTACGTTTGATAATATGTAAGTGTCAGCATACGAATCACGTTTGTACGTTAATCTGTAGATATTATCAAACGTACATCACCGAATATCCGACCAAAAACGAAAAAGTAAACGTAGAAGGCTACACTTACACCATGACAAAACTTACGTTACACGTTGTATGTTGTAGGTTCACGCATTTTACCCAAACTGCCCATTTACGATGATCAAAAGATTATTTTGAATAAACCTATGTCATTGTTATTGAAATTTGATGGTTCCAAATGTCATAAGATAAGCACGGTATAACAATGTAAATGCTATAAGCGCATACCACACACAAGTTTCTAACAAATTGACTTAAACAATTATATAGAAATAACAAGAGATTGAATAGAAAACCACACATGCATAAATTTCTTCAGAAATTGAACAATTCTTCAACTTGAATAGTTCTGTTCTTCTCATTCATATACGATACTTCATTGCATTCACTTTTCGTTCTTTTTACACAATATTTCAAGTCAAGTTATTGGAAACTTGTGTGTGTGTGTGGGGTATGGGGCTATAGAAAAGATAAAGCTTTAAAAGCTTCTTTCTGTAAAAACTATTTTTTTGCAAATATATTTTCTTCTTGTTATTTTTTTTTTATATATAAAATAAGTAATAATTCTTATGAACATAATTTATTATTTTTTTTTTTTTATTTTAAATTTTCTTATACATAATACGATTACAAATAAGGGCCCAGTGGCCACTCCAATTCAAAAAGATATGTGTATTAAACCATATTTTATTGAAAAATGAGCAGTTGAATAAATCAAAAAAAAAATTAAAAAACCTAATACAATTTTGAAAAATGTTCAACAAACTTAAAACACAACTACATATATTTACAACTTTCTTTTTTGAAATAAAAATTAACACGTTTCGCTATTTTTTTTTGTAAAGTTCATTTAACTATAAACTTATTATTATGTCAAAGTATATGTTCATTGCAGTTGATGTGTAAAAAATCAGAAACACAACCTGCTTAAATCTTATTTGCATATTAAGAATATTAAGTGGGGGGGGGGAGCGTCGGATGTTCGTAATAAATTCTAATCCAGTAAATATTTTACATTTTAAAGCCATTGATATGTAATTGTGTTTCTTGATAAATATAAACCCCCTGTTTACATTAGCTGCCACGTCCATACTGACATGGTGTTAAATGTCAGCATGGGGTAGTAAGTCCATACTATGGACGTGTCAGCTAATGTATAAACATGCGATAAGAGGACATTGTTTGGCTTAATACAGAGCTACGAACATTATTCATCGTGTAATCTATGTTGCATAAAATATTATCAATATTAGCTACAAAACATTTGTAAATCAATTTTCTTATTTAAAATATGCATTTAATCATTTAATGAGCAATTATTAAAATGTAAAAAAAAAATATTTAGAAAAAAAAAAAATTATACGATAGACTGAAATTATTAATATGTATTTAAATAATATTTTAGAATACTTCTCTGAATAGAATTGGATGCAATGAGAAATTATATTATGTAGGGCTTTAAAGTAAATCGAAACTAATTAATTAATAAATTTAAATATGGGCCCTGTTTCATAAAAATTACAAGTTTAGAGGTTCATATGTACATTGGTGTCTTCAGTGAAATTTTCCTGTTCATCAAAATACACAATTTTGCCAAAGACACAAATCCTCTACGATTAACCACTCTGACGATATTCAACTTCACAAAAAACAGCCATATTGACATACTTGCAGAATTCTGGTTAAAAAGTGATAGTGGCTTTTATGCCAATATGGCTATTTCTAGTAAAGTTGAATGAATATCTTGAGAATAGTTAGCGTAGAGGATTTGTGTCTCTGGCAAAATTGTTTACTTTGAGGAGCTGGAAAATTTCACTGAAGACACTAAAATCACATTAATGCACCGTTACTGACTTACAGTATACATACAATACACTGCTAAATTTGTAATTTTTATGAAACATGGCCCTGGAACATGGGGCACTTCAACATTTGAAGTAGGTGTCAAAAATTTATAAAAAAAAAAAAAATTCAAGTACCAATTTTAAGTTTGTTTTAAAGAACAAACAAATAAACAAAAGAATTTTTAGAAGCATTTTTATTAAGAGTGGGAATCATTAAGGAAAAAAGTCAATATATCGAAATTAGAAATTACTGTAATAAATCTTTTTGAAATTATTCGTAGTGTAATATATAATTATTTAAATTTTGTTTGTTGTTTTCGTCTTTTATAGTTTGTCATTATTTATTTTGTTGGTTTTTTTTTTTTTGTTTCTTTTCAACTAACCAATAAGAATATTAAAAAGTTTCTAAGCGATTTAAATTATAAATTACTGCCTTTTTTAATTGAAATTAAATCAATAATTATTGTAACACAATTTCAAATTTGCCATAAAAATTTCTCTACACATCAACAATAAAAAAGTAAATGAAAAAATTAATCGGTAAAATGTAAATCAAGAAAAAAATAATAAATTTTAATATTATACAATAATTCAAGGGTTTGTCACAATATTCACTGTATGTGTTGGGTAACAGATTTGCGAATGATCTAAAAATAGTTCAGAGAAGCTAAACTCGAATCGTTCGATAATTTATCGTATACGAATCGTTTGTATTGTTTCGTATGAGCGGAATAAAGTACAAACAAATAAGCTTTATTTCAATCGTGTATCTTGTTCGGTAACTAATATATCGTTAACTTTTACAAAAATCATTCGAATTCAACAAAAAACGAATGGTATGTTAGAATTTGAACGATTTCGTTCGAGTTAGCGGATTTTTAATGAGTAAAGAAGAGACGAAAAATTTAAAATATATCTGATTACACTACATGGTAAATGGCGAAATAATACGAACATTGTCGTATACGATAAATTACGAAAAATGAAACTGATCTATTTTGTGCATGTAGATCATTTTATCAATAGCAGAGTAAAGATCAAATCAATTATATATATTTTTTTTATTTATTGTGTTTTATTGAGTGATTTTAATCACTTAATATGCCATAAATATAACGAACATATATTTAAAATATTAATTTAATAACAGAGTCCACAAAATGTCAATGAATTTTAATTTTTGTGTTTTTTTTTTTAAATGATCTAATTTATGATCAACAAATGATCTACAGATCGTAACCTGTACCCAAATACTGGTCGTTGTTAACTTTACTTTCCATAAATATATATCACTATCTCATCTGCAATAAGTTGAAGAGATCTCAATGTACGTAAATGTGAATTTGTTTCATTTAACGATTTAAAAAAAAAAGCATTTTTTTTTTGAAAGCATTTGTTACTTGTTAAATTTAATTTCCACTACTAAATGAACAGTAAATAGATTTGTTCGTACATATCCCTGTGATTGTTGATTAGTGTAGAAATAATGTTTAAAATATATTTTTTTTTTTTTTTGGTTTTATAAAATCCAAATTTCATGTCCAATGTTTTTTCATTTGTAATTTGTAATAAATATTGTAAAACATGAAAATCTCGTGAGATTTTGAAAATGTAAATAATTAAAGAAACGGAAAAAGATTTTTTTTTTTTGTATGTTTATACGAAATACCGAAATGGAAAAAAAAAATATAATTGATTGAAATATAAATAATTTATAGCAATTGTAACTTTTACCATCTCTCGCTTAATCTAAATATAAATTATAACAATAAATAAATGATAATAAATATTGCTTGCTTCATTACTATGAATGACTGTACGTACATTCATTAAAAAGAATCATCAACCTCTATATCGTTAATGTAATGTGAATTTATGATTCACACAAAAATCTTTTCTGTTTATTTTGTGTTTTTTTTTTTGTCTTCTGTCAATTTATAGCAAAATATATTAAAAGAGATAAAAATGATTATGTCTTGTTCGTTTCTTATTCATATACCGATTTATGTATAATTAAATAATGCGATAATTGTTGTTAGGGAAAATAAAAATCTATAATAATTTTAATTCAAAATAATTGATAATTTTATGTATAGAAAATAGAATTCAGAGGTTGTTTTTTGTTTGATATTTTATTTTATTTTATTTTTTTTTTTTCATATATGGAAAAATGTTAATGTGAAATTTAGGGTGAACAATAAAATAATAAAAAATAAATAAATACAAAAAATGAAAATGAAAATGAAAATGAAAATCGATTAAATTTCAGCCATTTCCCAAGGAACATAATGTGACCGAAGATCACGAATTGGTCAGAGTGACGACATTTGGTTACGAATTGGTCACTCTGTCGTCAATTTGGACACAAATTGGTCATATATGTGGCACCACTGTGCTCCTTGGGTTACAGCTTATGGAATTTCAAATGATTAAATTATGATTTCTCTAAAAACAAAAACAAAAAACACTGCAGCACATCGAACACGCGGATAATTCGCTCACTCTAAATTCACCATCAAACAAATTTAATGATAAAATATTAATTAATAGCGCTATAAAAAAATAATATCAAAATATAACTAATAATAATGAAAAACAAAAAAAAAAAAAATACTAAACATTTAAATTAATTAAAATAAATATGTATATTTTTTACCAATAAAATCATTAAATTTTTGCAAAATAAAATAATAATAAAAAAAAAATATAATTTATAAAAAATTAAATATTTAAAAAAAAAAACCTTAAAAAAAATAAAATCTACAAAAAGCTCAAATTAATTCTATTATAAAATTATTAAGACAAAATGATTACTTTAGCAATGAAATAAATAATAAAAAAATAAGAAATAAAAAATAAATATTATTTGTAAATTCAATGGAAAAATGTTCTATAATTTTCTTATATTTCTTTGTTTATGTAAATAAAAGTAGTGTTTATTGCAAAAGTATCATTTAAAAAAAGGAAAAGTAACTTTATAAATTAATTATTGAATTGAAACAGATAATTATTAAATTAATGTATTATAAATAAAAATAAAAAAATATATAATTATATTAATTACAATTATAAAATTATAAATTATAAAAAAAAAACAAAAAAAAAATGAAACAAAATAATAAAAATATTAAAATAAATTTAAAAAAAGAAATAATTCGGATTTTTTTTTTTTAATCATAGACATACACTAGGGCGCCGATTCTCAGGGCGGTAAGCTTCAACTCGTGTAACCCACGAAACTCGGGTTACCCAAGCTTTTGATAAACTTCAACTTGGTTAAACTTGACGAAACCTCGGGTTACCCGAGTTTCGTGGGTTACACGAGTTGTAGCTTACCGCCCTCAAAGTTGAACGAAATACAACGTATACGAACTGTCCGTATTATTTCGTGTGTATGCTGCAGTACAAATATTTTCAATTCAATTTCTTGCGTGTTTTTTTCGTTCATTCAGATGCCAGCAATTCGAATGAAAATCGTTCGAATACATCCGCATAGTTTGACTCATTCGTTGCAATTCGAACGCTTTTTATCAAATAAGTGTTTAGTGTTATGTTAGAGTACGAAGAAAACACGATGAAATTAAAATTATGATTATTGCACTACAGCATACACACGAGACAATATGAACAGTTGAAGTTCGTTAGAGTTTGAGATTTGGCGCCCCAGCAGGCAAACAAAGTTTTCACAATGTCTCAAGACATTGAATGACATCAAAATTAGCTGCACTATATCTTGTAGATATCTTCAAGACTATTTACAAAAGTTCCGAAATGACATTGACGCCTTCAAGATATGGTAAAGGTATTGTAAATTTATCGCGCTTACAATAGATGAATTCTTCTACATAAAGCACTTATACAAATTTTGCGTTTTTGATTACACAGTGATACGCAGACGTATGTGAAATGAGTAATTGTAAGATTTTTCTTTTTTTTATTCTAATGATTTTAAATATCTAATAACAATATTTATAAGATATTATACTGCTATGTATAGCAGAGATATCACAAGATGTCTCCTGAATATTTCTATAGGATGAGGTGATATTTATATATGGTTGTAAGATGTCTCTGAAAAATGTCACTAAGAAATTCGATAATGATTTTTTTTAAACAATATTCTAGATATGATGTTACAACATTACTGAGCAACATATATTTTTTAAACCTACTGAGAATATCTCTATTGAATACATCTTAAATATGTTGATGAGGTTATCTCTGACTATTCTCATTTTAGACGCAATATCTTGAAGACACGTAGGAGACAATAAATGTTTGCTGGGACATGCTTAGGGTGACTGCGAAAAAATTAAAATCGATGGTTCTTTAGAGGTTCCTCAAGGAGTGTGAAGTTTTCAATGGAAAAACTATGGAAAACCTATGGAAAAACTATGGAAATTGTACTGGATTTCATCGCATCAGCGTCAAAGGCACAGAAAATGCATGACACAAAAATCGCAATAATTTCAAAGTTATTGTGGTTGATGAGATGAAATTCAATACAATTACCAAATTTTCTCCATAGTTTCTCCATAAAAAATTTCGATTTCGTTGAGGAACCCTTAAACATCAACCGATTTTAATTTATATTTTTTCAATTACAGATTAAAAATTAGAAACTTTTGACACCTTGTATGTCAAAAAATGTATTTCGTGGTCGTAATACAAACCATCTCCATTACCCGAGTAGATTACCAGGGTAAACGATAAGTAATTTGCTTTCTGCTTTTCCATTTCTGGTAGATTACATAGCTTCTCTGGTAAACATTTTCTTTTATAGCGATAAAAATATCTTTATTACTTAATTATCATATAGGTAAGTAATTTCCACATTACGCACCATATTAATCAAATTTTTATTTGTTTATGTTATTAATAACTATAGTTTTTTCTCATATTTATTTTTTGTCCGTTGAAATGCATGCCCCGCTAAGTAATTTTTGGATCGTTTAAAAATTTATGGTTTACCGTCGAATTTAACCGGGTACTGGAGATAACATGATAATGTAAGTATTTCAATAATTTTTCTATTTAAATATTTTGAAAAGTTATGCAAAATGCAACGTTTTATTTATCGAAATTAGTCAACAAAAAATATCGACATTACAGTATGTTGAATATTCTTTTCTTTTGAGGATCATTGTTGTATTCTATAGCTTAAATTCACTCTTCTATAGAAATGCAAAGCATGTTTACTTATAGAACGTGTTGTACAACCAATTTAAAGTTCTTTTTTTGGTTATAATTAAATAAAGTTATTATACTTACTCAATTGTTTTCAAAAAGATGTACACTACGGTGTATCTTAGTTGTATGAAGATTTTTTTTTTGAAATTACTTTGGTCTCACCCCAATTTACGAAAAATCAAAATTCAACAAATTTCAAGATCCTGGCGGCACGGTTTATCTATCAACTAATCGGGCTAATATTAAAAAAAAACTTTTATTTTCGCATCAAATGGAAACAAAAGTAATTCAAAAAAAAAAAGAAAAGCTGAATACAACTAAGAACCAATCTAATGCTCATACAACGGCGTTGATCGCAACATCTTTCATGGCTTTGGAACCCCCCCATTCAATATAGTGTTGAAGTACGGTGAGTTGTTTAATTAAGAACAAGCTCTACTCTATTCTAAAATTGATAAGTAAGTTTTTTCGTTCGCTCTATTAAAGGAACAAATTCCAATAAGAATAAAACAATTTTGGATTTTTAATTAATTCACCAAACATTTATAATTTATTATCAAAAATTATAAATAACATTATGAGTATTAATTAAATATTTGTAAACAATATTGTAGAATGTACCAATAACTAAATAATAACTTATTACAAAAAAAAAACAAAACAACAATAGAAAAAATAAAATATAATAAACATTCGAAAATCTCTTATAATGTAAAAATATTTAGAAACTAAAAAAAAAGTCACTCTTTTGATCGTTTGAGTCTTAAATATCAAAATTCTATTACAATCACAATAGTTATCCATTGAATTCATCAAACCATTATGATTTATCACGAACAAATTAAATTTTTCTCCCACATATTATTTTCATATACTCTACCAGTCATTGTCACTGTATCATTTTCACATAGTTGTGCTTCATCATCGAATGACACCCAAGTATTTTGTAATAATTTTTGATGATCCGTTGCCGTGCTAATTTCAGCACTAAAGTCAATTAATAAATTTCGCATATTTTCCGTTGTGCCACTGTTCAATTCATCATCAACATTTTCATTTTCAATTATCTCGCCATTACCATTAATATTTTGTCGTAGATTTTGTGAATTTTTCATTTGTTCAATTTGGGCACGATATTTTTTTCGTTGTACCGAATCTTGCCATAAATTATAAGCACGTTCAAAACTCTTTGCTACCGTCAATGTTAATTTGTGTGCAATTTTTCGTTTCTGACACAAAAATGCATAACATTTTAATGTATCGTTATTTTCATTTGGATCATCACCATTACCACCAACAAATGCAAATACATTACTGTGCGCTGCATCCGCTGAACAATATGAAATTTTATATATTGATACTTGAATCATTGTTTCGCCTGTAACCGTATCAAATGTTTCAATACCTTTTGGACTAACCGATAGATTGATGCGTTGCAATTTTTTGTTGGTTCCTGTGTTATGAATTAAGAAATTGGAAGAAAATTAATTACAAATTTATTTAAATAAATTTAATAGATTTTAATAATTTGATGTCAAACCAACCTTTAGTTGTTGAAATAATAGTTTTTACAGCTTCAGCGGTAGCTTCTTCGGATCTGGGCGAATCAATAATAGTGTTGCCCAAATATTTTACTTGGAAAATATCTAGTTCCGATAAATTATCATCAATATCTTGGTCTCCATTTTCAGAAAAATCTTTTAGACTTGTTGCCCATTCTTCAGTTAATTCTGAAAATTTATAATATAGAAAGTAATTATTTATAAAAATTTCCTAGAATTACTTTGGCGAAAATGTTAATAATTGGGGTTTTTCGACACGCAAATTTGATAACAAAAACCTTGTTTAGGAAATA
>JAABKK020010578.1:0-23133 GCA_011634745.2 Catotricha subobsoleta
TCTTGTGTTTTGAATTAAGCAATGAGGAAAAATAGGCAATTAAAACAAAATCCGATCGGATCGAAAAAATATCGGATCGAAAAAATATCGGATTGCCATCCCTAACAGAGAGCCTGCAATTGAATTATTCAAAATGTTCAAATAAATATCTTCTTAAATTTGTAATTGGGCAATTCATTTAAAAAAAAAGAAAGAAGAAAAACATCAAATAAACTGCGTTTTATCCTGTCACACAAAGGATCTTCCTAAAATAACCACAATAATTATTTATCACGATCATAATACTTTTTCCATTCGATTTCACGTAGAAAATGTAAAAAAAAAAAACAATAATAAGAGAAAATAAAACATAACAAGTAACAAGTAACAAGTAACAAGTATAAATATGCATGCGATGCAATATTATAATATATTATATATTTACCTAGCTTTATATATATTAGATACCAGGCGAACACAGGATACTTGGGTAAAGGTAAGTGCGATCATATATTTCTGTATTAAAAATGTATATAATGCATATGTACCTATCTATACTTATTACATATACCGTATATAAGAAAAGATATAGATTTAAATAATGAAATGGTGAATTGTAATGTGTTGTAATTTTGTTGTTGTTGTTGGTTGTGTTGTATTTTTATTAAAGACGGACACAACGAAGAAAAGCCATCGACCAGTTTACTGAGCAAGGTGCATGCCTTGGGCTATTCGCGCGGTTATTAAATTTTGTGTTATTTTCTACTTTTATTTTTATCTTTCATTTTTTTTATGTATGTTTTGCTTTTAAATTTTTCTTTTTTTTTCTTTTTTTAATAATAAATATGCGATTGTGTGTTGTGCGTGAGTGCGTGGTGTGTATGTGGTTGTTTGTGAAGTTTCTTTATATATTGTAATAATAATGTATAATAAAAAATATCATAAACGCAGATTGAGCCCATCATCATTGAATTTACTTTACATATATATATATATATTTATTTATTTATTTTATATATATGCATCATCATAATATTATGCTTTTTATTGGTAATACGGATTTATTATAATTAATGAGCATTTCGATTCATATTTTCGTTATTTGTTTTTTTGGTTTTATTGATTATTATGTGTATGTGGTGACTGTGCAGATGCCCACGAATTCTATTGTGACAAAATAACTGATTTATCTGCAATTAAATATTTTGTTTTTATTTTTCCTATTTTAAATTCCTTTTAATTCTTTTTAAATTTAAAATATTCAAAGAAGGCAAATTTGCCTATCGATTGAACAAAAAATTATATTACATTTATATCTCTTGGTTCATTTTATTTTCATAATTTTCATATTTATATTTAATTATAGGTATGATGTACATGCATTTAAATACGAGTAGAAAATTGATCTAAACTAAGTATTAACTATGAAACAATTTTGTTTTCTGTTTGTTTGTTTGTTTATTTGTTTGTTTTTTTTAAATTTTTATGAATATATTTAGGAGCTCATCGTAAATAATACCCAGCCGAAATTTAATACGAAAAACTGTACAATAAATTTCGAATGAATATTGCGAATAAAATGTACAATAAATTGTAGTCATAATGACACTTCATTACAAAGCAAAGATCATAAAAAATAAAAAAAAAATTCAGATCCAAATTATAAGCGAATACATTTTGTTAAAAGGAAACGTCATATCTTTTTGTATATATCAGTATTGTGTACGAAATTCTCAATTTTCCTTTCGATTAACATTTAAAAAATGTTCAGTTCAAATTTCAAACTAATTCGTTATACTTATAGGCATATACTTTATACTACTTATAAGAAGTGACTGTGACTAAACAGTAAACACTAAACTAATATAATGACAAAAAATATAACATACTTAAGTTTAATGACAAATTTTTTTTTTTTTTTGGCTTCTAAGCCCTAATTGTATGTGAGTAAATCATTTATATTTTTAAGAAAAAAATTCTATCAACATTTTTTTAATGAGCATTCAGTATCTTTTCTAAGTAACAATTGTCACCCAAGCGATGATGGTCTTTACTGCATACTACATTACGGCAATGCATTGCTTGCAGGAGAATTGGTAATCGATGTTTAAAAAAAAGAAATAGATTTATTGTCCAGTCCATAGGAGCATGCACTAGGTATGCTGATTTTATATGCTTGAGGGAGCAGCAGAAGGTGATGAACTATTATTTGTATTGCTTTTTTTGGTCCTTCTTCTACAATCTTTTAGAACCTGTATTGATGAAATTGGCTGACCGTAATATATATTAGAAAATTTAAAATAATTCTCCAGTTATTATTAAAGATATTCGAATTCCTTAATCAGCTGATTTTTCGAATTTTGGAATCAGAGGTTCTAAGAACACAGACAAAGGCCATGAATAAATACCATAGCTAAACGTCTTGTACCATCCCCTAAAAGCTTGGAAATCAGCATGCCCTCCCTTATACTCAGCAATTCGTAATTGCATGAACCTTTTAATAATTTATATTGTTTATCATTTTGCGTACAATATTAAAATTATTTAAACAAAAACTTTTGCGAACTGTTAAAAACAATTTAGATGTCCTCGATTGAAAAAATAGCCCTAATAAAACTTGTGTAAGTCCTTTTTTTTTTATTGATGTTTATATACTAGGCTTTAGTGAACAAAAAAATTACAAAATTTGAGGATTGAGTGGACGAAAACAGATGTATTTTCAATAAAATGAAACTCTGCATGTTTTGATAATAATTTTAACAAAATTAAAGCAATGTACCAATCCATTGGCAGCTCTATTTTATTTACAGAATTTTTAAAAATGCAGAACATGTAAAGCAATAACGTTTTCTAGTGTGCATAATCTTATATTGATATTGCTGACGAATATACACCAAAATTTCACCTCTAACGATATGATATTCTGTGTGTTGTAATAACTGTGTGCCTTGCAGCGGCCGTGTTCGTTGTAAATATTATTATACAATTTTCATTCATTCATAATATTTTTTTAAAGTAGATAGTAGACACCTTTACATCAACGATCGTATCGTACACACAGAAAAGAATAGAGTAAAGTGCATTGCAGACCACAAAATTATATTTTTTTCTTCTTTTTTTTGATGAGCGGTTATATTATGTTATGATGATGACGATGACGATGACGATGACGATGACGATGACTATGATGATGATGATGATGATGGTACGTGTAATTCTGTTCTGTCTATACATTTTGTAAAACACCACCAATACTACTGTCACCGCTTCTGCCGTCGTTGCATGTCACGTTTGAGGAATGCACATTACCGCATCGTCCGTCATTACATAATATAATAAATATAGTAATCATGTTGTGTGTTTTTTGCCACCGTCAAGGTCACCGTCATTCACTCACTTCAGTGTCTCATCACATATAAACCTTTATTTATAGGCTGCATAATTATCATACCATATCCCGTTTTTCCTCCAATATTTATTATAAATAAATTTCTAGGGTTGATTGTGATTGTAATGTTATTATTGCACATGCGAAATGGCAATGGCAAAAACACCAAAGGTATAAAGCTTTTACCGTTACAAGCAATTGTGTAATTATTTATTAGTATGAAGTAAAATGAAAAACATAAAAATAAAAATAAACTATATAATAACATTTTCATCATTATTTTCTAAATAATTATTTTATTAATTTGATTATTAGTTTAGTACAGATAAAACGATATGAAGAGAAAAATTACATAAATGACGAGAATTGTTATCTAACGATATTAAGTGGTTAATGTTGCACGCACACATATACATAATATTTAATAGAGATCGTTATTATTAATTTAAAAGAAGAAAAGACTTTATTTTATTTATTTTTTTTCTATATTTTATTTTTCTTTTCTTATTTTTTTCATGTACGATATCTTGACGTTAGTGGATAGTTTATGTGAGCAACATAAGGCTAGGAATATCTATATGTGTATACTGTATTTGTATATATATATTTATATATATAACCACATTCTTTTCACTATTTCCAATTCCACCAATATAAAATATAATATTATTATCTATATTTATTTACTATATATTTTAATAATAATACCTCTCTCTCTATATAAAGATAGATGAAAGATGGCCATAAAGGAAAAGACAACTAGATTTTAAATTCCGCATTGCGAATATAACATTTTGTTATTTCACATTTTATGCGAAGCAACATTATTATAGCTTTTTACTACGCACGCATAAAGAAAAGAAGTCTTAACTTTGGGTACAGAGAGCTGCTGCTACATTATAAACTATATGAACGAGTGTTAGATGAAACGTGGAGTGTTGAAAAGGAATATGTTTCTGTAGCATGCACATAACATAAAAGAAATTAAGAAATCTATAAACTATAAGTCTGCTCTGATATCGAGCAAATGAGTTGTTGAATGTATATCAAATGGTTTTATTTCTAATCGAACTGAGTATCCCTGTCAGAAAAAAATGTGGAAATGTTTTCTGAATGACAATTACACTCTTAAAACAAAAACAATAAAACTTTGAATATTAGGCCAATAATAAAACTATTTGAATTGAATTGAAATTTTGAAATTCCGGACACGTTTAAAAATATTGGCACATCTTTATACTCTGTGTTTTATAGATAGATAGTTATTTATATAGCTTAGTTTTCATACCTAAATGTTTTAAAAGATTTTGATATTGGTATTGCCTCTAGTTAGCTGCGAATTTTCTTTTCTTTGTTTTTTTTTGCATATTGAAACGTATGCGTGTTTGCATAAAGCAATCTTAGAAAGATTAATCGAACTCAATTCCAATCGGTAAGAAGACAACCAAACTGATTTATAAATGCAATGTTATACTAGAAAACAGCGCATATATTTAATAACATCTATTTATTATTATATTATTAAAAAAAAAAAAGAATAGAGGAGGAGAAAGATGTGTGAAAACAAGTATTCTTACACAATATTTTATATTATTCATTTTTTGTTTTATTGTTTTTTTTTTAGAAAATAAAGTTTTATTTTTTTGTTCGTTTATTATTATTATTTTTTTTTTTATTATTATTATTATATCGACCTGTACTTTACTGCAATACGCGCAGCATTTAGCTGAAAATACACACCGTCCGTTCGATGTATTTATTATACATAAAAAAAACAGTTATGAACTGAACTGGATATCGATACTTAATAGTTTAGTATCGCCTATTATAACACATCAAACACATATTACATTTTACATGCACATTATTTATGTGTTTTATTTTGTTTTTATTAATTTTCGCACTCGTTTTGATCAGTACATGGAATTTAAGAAAGAAAAAAACAAACTACAAAATTATTGTGATTTTTTTTGTTGAATTTATTTATTTATATTTATTTATATTATAAAGACGAAATGGGAAAAATATATTCAAGAAATATTTTCTAAAAAAATATTATAATTTTTTTTTATCTATTTCATTTGCAATAAGAAAATACTTAATAGAAATTGTTTTTTTTTTGTTTTTTTTGGATGATGTTAAAATGAATAGACCTGAATTAATAGAAAATTTTGGAGTAATATTAAGATTGCCTTGGACGAGAATTCTAGGAATCGTATTCTTTGAAAAGATATTGATTGTGAAATTTTTTTTTGGTTTTTGATCAAATATGGGTTATGCATTTTGTGTGTCACCTTTTGGGCGAACAATAAAATGCTACCTATATCAAATATTCGCGTTAAGACTTTTTTAACGGGGTGTAACGGGGATCTGTGAATGATCTAAAAATAGATCAGATTGCGATCTGGAATAAATCGTTTTCATAAAAACAGTCAATGATAAGATTGATTTTATTTTGTACTATATTTTACTTCCAATTTACACTTTTGAAATTTTTATTGAGACATTTTTGCATTGAATAAATTTTGATAGATATAATTTTAAGTGTGGGTGCAGTCTTATAGATATATATTTTTTGTTCTAAATCTATTGTTCTAATCTATGATCTGCAGATCTTGATCTAGACAGGGATGCCAACAATTGAAATAATGTATTTTAAAAGTGTATTTTAATTACATTTTTCACCAAATATATTTTTAACACTTGTATTTTTAAATATATATATTTTGAAAGAATTTTGTGATTGAAAATACTTTTATTTTTAAAAAATACTCAAAATGCAATTACTTATACATAATTTATAATAACTGTTATTAATTATCGTAGTCAAATGTTATATATGACAATTTTCTTTTAACAAAGGTTCTAGTTATCTGAAACACCTTTCAAGTTTAAAATATTCGCATAGTTAAGAATGATGATTTGAAAATTGTCCCAACATGCCCTGGTCTCCCCTAGTTTATACAAAATACCCAAGCACCCCAATGAAATTAAATATTTATATAAATTCATCTGTCCCTTTAACAAAAAAAAAGAAAAAGAAAAATCCAAACCCAGTCAATGCTGTATTCCATTTCCTTTCATTTGCAATGAACTATTTACCCAAGATTCGCAGATGTACCACCGCTATACGTAATTTGGTGTCGCTATATTTGTACCAAATCACGTATAACTGTAAACATCTGAGTATCTTCGGTAAATATCTCATTGTGATCTTCGAACAGTTCAAAGACGTCGACTTGCAGAGTCAATGTGTAACATTTATTCCTAAAGATAGCTATAAAAAAATATTTCTACCATCCCAGGATCTAGATCAGGGTTTTAAAGGCGATCTGGTCTTTGATCAAATCATTATTGCTATAACTATTGAGCTGAAAAAAATATGTAGAATGTTTAAAATGTGATCTGTAGGTATCATGTATGCGTTTATTAATTATTAAGCGCGACATATTTACCCGTTATCCACTGGACACGGGTCAAATCAGTAATCTTATGTGCCAACGGTGTTAAACGATTAGTAAAAATTAAGGCATTTGGTACTATGTATTTTTCAAATTTCACAAAATAACAGATTATATCAAATTATTACATAATAAATTTATTGATAAAAAATCATGGTTTTCTTCTTGCAATTTAGAATTTATAAACTTTTGTGATTGGATAGATAGTGTAGGAAGAGATTGATTGGATTGCTGAATTGGAATCGAATAGATATGGGTTTATTATAAATCCAATAAGTAAGAATTGAATGCAATAATGAAAATCATGCAGATTATGATAATATGTACAATGTACATTGTACATATTGAAAATAGTTGAATTATAAATATGTAAACCGCATTTATTAACGATTTTAAAAATATGTACAAATTTAACAAAATTGAGTTTATTGCCTTGGTGATTGGTGCCAGGGGGCCACAGTTTATAGAAGAATTTTGTTAGACATCTTTCTATCTCTCATAATATTCTAGAAGATTGCAATAGAAACATTAAAAAGATCAGTGAAAATAATGCAGTCGTTTGATCGATCGGCTTGGCGAAAACAACAAAATGTTTTTACTCACAATTTGACCCAATTCTCTTAAACCTATACACTTTGTATAAGTTTTTAATGTTCTTATAGGCTCGCTCTTATCAAATATTAATCTAGGTGAATAAAAGTCTAGAACATTAAAAACTTATATCAGCCAAATAGTGTGTAAAAATAAGATGTGACTTACTTCGTTGTTTGTTTGTAATATTATTAATTTAAATTATTTATCATTCAATATCAATATGTTTACTTATTATACACAGAATTGAGCTTGTAATATTTAGTTTTTACAATTAAGGCAAACAATATAGCATTTTCCAAAGACGTCAAAAAAAAGATGATTTTTTTTCAGATGGGTAAAAAAAAGCATATATGCGATTACAAATGTACCGGCTACGCCCAGAAAACTAAGCCTAAATAATGTTTAATACATCTTAACATTATTATTTTTCTTTATTAAATTTTTATTGTTTTTGAACGTTGATTTTCTCTTATATTTGATATTCAGAACTTGATTATTATTATTATTATTTTGTTCGCTTATTTTTGTTTTTATTCTGTGTAAATGGGATTGTATTGTGAGTGGTGTACGGCTGTGTGTGTCTTCTTTTTTTTTTTTATATTTCCAACCGTCGTTAATTAAGAATGAAAAACTTATACAAATATGCATAGTTGATATCTACCTATATCTGGTATTCATCACATATATATTTATTTTTTATAGTCTTATGGAGTTAAATTAAAATCTTGTACATTAAAAACAACAAGTTACAGCACACACAGCATACAACCTATACATATTTTCTTTCTTTATATTATTATTATTACATATAGTTATATATTTTGTATATATAAATTATGTTTTGTGGTATCTTCCCGGCTTCCCGCGATACACGAAAATAATAAGATGAAAAGAAAGAAACATGGAATGGGAAAGAAAAACACATTTTTAAACAAAAACCATTTATATATTGACCAAATGTAGATTTATTTTTTCTTTTTTTTTCATTATCGCTTAGTGGCAAAAGGCAATCACAGTTGCACTAAAAAGTACACCGTCTATAGCGCCGGCCGGTTAAATGAAAAGGATGCATTTATACGCTTATTTTAGCTGAAAAGCGTTAAAGATAGGGCGGTCGTATTACGATTTAATGAAATATTCAGGGTTTTATATAGAAGTTTCAAATAAATGGTGCCATTGATTTGCTAATAAATGAACGATTTGACATATCAATTATTCAACATGTCAATCACTTTCCAATCAACTTTTTTCTAATTATCATTTTCAATAGTTATAATAATCAGCAGAACATAAGATAAAAAAAAACAAAAAAAAAAATATGATCCATTTGGTCTGGGCACTGCACTGCACTGCATTTGTGCTGGATTGCGTTATCTACCTTCTATAATATACTCAAAGCTCTTGATATAAATGAATAATAGCGCGCGTATCTAAAAGGATAAATTATAACAATAAAAATGCAAATGACGGTTTACTGACCGCACCATCACCAAACACGTTTCTGTTAATACTCATACATATGAACGGAACACAAATGAACGAAAAGAAATAAAAATTTAAAAAAAAAAAATTATTTATATATATATAGATAGATATAACATAAAAATCTGTTTCTTCATCATGAATTCGAGCGCTGTTTGCGCTGTGTGAACGTCGAAGAAGTGAGTGTGTTATTTGGAATTGTTGTTGATTTTTATTATTCTCTTATTTAGTTATTTTTTTTTTTTATTATTTGAAGAGAGATTGGTTTTATATAACAAAATAACACACACTGTCCGGGGCCAGCGAGCCACAGCAACAACACTAAAAACAAGTTGAAAAAACATATCACTATAAAGAACAAAACAAAAAACCATCTTTCTAACTATCTACATATTTTTATTATTTTTTTTTTTTCATATATTGTTTATATGTTATGCTTGTAGCTAAAAGCTAAGACACCAAGAAAACTATAACCTGTGCGCGCTTAAGCAGCTCGCAACTATTCAACATTCATAAATTCATAAAAGATAGTATAACAAGGCAGGCATATATTAAGAATTATAATACTATAATTTAAGAGAGATAGAAAAAAAAAGAAAAAAGAAGATCTAATAATTTTAACTGACCAACAAATATTAACAAAACAAAATTTAAAAAAAAAAGAACAACGAAAAAAAAACATATATTCAAAACATTATATTCAAATGTAGAAAAAGCAGCGAGACCCGCGCGTTTGTACACTCATCGCTTAAACACGCAAAATATTCTCCATTTAATTATTTAATTTTAAATTTATTTAATTTATTATTATTTAAATGAAATAGATATGGAATAGAATGGATATAGTAGAGGATGGAATTGGACAAGAGATAAACAGAAGAAGATGGGGTTGTATTATACGTTTGCGGCGTGAATGGTGACACAGATTGATTAAAATGAAGTAAAAGCAAAAAAATAAAATAATAAATAACCAACCAACCAAATAAAATCAAACAAAACAAAACAAAACAAAACAAAGAAGGAGTCAAAACTAAAAAAAAAGGGCATTACAGTAACTTTCTAGCAATTGGGATGAATGGAAAAGCATAATGAAATAAAAAATGTTATTCTAATATAAAAGAAAACAAAAAATCAAAGGTTAAGATGTGTTAATGAGCGATAATTTCTTGCTTGATTATACGTTAAATGAACTCAATCGATGATTTTTAAATGATAATTAATTAATTTAGCGTCTCGACTCCGATCATCCACATTTAAATAATTCTCAAACCGGAAATTTTCGAAATATTTAATTTGATTTCGTTCATTGATTTAATTTGTATTATATTGACCAACGCATAACATTAATTTTCTGAAAGCCCATATCATTGTTTGCATTTTGAACCAGAATGCAATCAACTTTTCTTCCTATTTTTTTTTTTTTTTTTTTTTAGAATAAAAAGACATTTAAAACAATTATATAAAGCGAAGATGCGCATCCTTAAAGTATTCATTAATATTATAATAATTGTTATTTGTTAAAAAAAAAAAAAAAAAAATATAATTGAGTTTGTTGTTCTTCTTCTTTTTTTTTTTGTTCAAGCTATTCTATTTCTATTCCATCTTATCCTTAATCGAAACGTATATGCATCCAAACCAAATCAAATCGAATATGTAAATTTCTTTATTTATTTATTTATTTATTTATGTTTTTTTTTTTTTTTTTTAATTAGTCAAGAAATAACTTATTTATTATTCACACAAAACAAGACAAAACAAAAAGAAGATTGAGAAACAAATATAAAAAGAAAGAAATAAGAAGAAGAAGTACCTACTAATACCTGATGTATTCTGTGTTGTTGTTGTTGTTTTATTCGTTTTTTTTTTTTTTGATTTTCTGTTTTGTGTACGTTAAGTATTATCTATCTAAAGGTTTTTCTGGATGATGTTTAATGATCATGGATGATGATGATGATGATGGTATGCACAAAAGTACCTGTTTTAATGTTGTGCGCCTAAGATAAACCTGTGTGTCGTGGACAACCACATCAACAAACAGCAACGACACAACGCAATATATATATAGAAAATATATATACAAAATGAGCTATAATTTTTTTTTTTATTTCTATATATTGAATCGCGCAACTAAATCATACCTGTTTCTGAAATTCTATTGCGTGTATTGTAAAATACGTATGTACCTTTCGATTTATATATATACGAAATCGTTTATCACTTTATATATTACCGGGGTAATTTATCCATTTAATATTTTCTAGTACTCGATGTAAATAATTTTATTCTGCAACGATTTCTTTTTCTAATTTTTTTCTTTTTTTTTTTTTTTTAATTATTATTTTGCTAGCTTCGATTTTGACCTATCGTGCTGATGAACGAGAATAATTGGTTAATAATTATTACAATGGTTAAATTTTCTATTTACCTACCGCCCCGGCTCCCCATTTTTGACAACAAATGACTATATACAAGAAAGAAGTGTTACAGACAATTTAAATCATTCTGTGTGATATACAATTTTTTTTATTTCTATGAACTAGAAATAGATCGAGAATAATATATAAACTTAACATTTTTACTAAATTTCGAATATGTAAGTTGGAATAGATGTTTTGGTTTGCTCTCAATAAGTATTCTTTAATAGCTTAAATGTTTCAATAATAATCGACGCAAGCAAAAAAAAAAAAACGTTTTTTTTTTTTTTTTGATTTTTTTTTTTAAACAAACTCACTTGTCTCTATTTCAGAGAAAATGTTCAGAAATATTAATTAGCTGTACATAAGTTGTCGTTTGACATATTTGTTACAACACACACACGGTCGCGGTATCCAACCACAGAAAATACTGTCCACCATCTCAAAAATATTGTAACGATTCTTTTTTGCTTTTTTTCCTTCACTAATTAACGAAATATTATTATAAAATCTGTAAATGAACTAAACTGCTTAACAATTAACAATTAAAAAAGAAAAAAGAAAAAAGAGAAAAAAATACTTGACAAAAAAAAAAAGAAGAAAAAAGGAAAATAGTGATGATTAATTATAAGTTTTTGTGCTCGTTTGTTGTATTTTCGTTTAATTGCTATCCAGCAGATAAATTATGTTGAAAGTGAAGAAAAAAGAAAAAAAACCCAAAACCAAAAATAAAAAAAAAACACTACATTTTATTTGAATGCTTAAATCGTGCGATTAGTTATTTTAATTTTAAATTTGCGCAGTATAGGCAAGCAAATAGGTATGCACAGATGTAAAATTGATAATCAAGCTTTCGCATTTAACCAAAATGAGAACATTCGATTTACTTGAAACAGGAATCTTTGAAGAAAACTAAAAAAAAATTGTTACGATTTTTCTCAAAACGCTCAGATGGAATTTTTGTGCAATAAAAAAAATATTAATCGTTTTATTTAGAAAAGTTTTAGAAACTATGAGTGTAACCCCCCGTCCATGTTTCAAAAGCAAGAGCCCAAAACATTCACTAGAATTATTGAATCAAAACCAATTGAACTGTGAACTTGAATAATGCGGATCTCAATATTAAAAATTTCTATTAGTCCTATCTGTTTGTCTTTGGTTATTCCAATTAGTTTTGAAATAAATGACAGAATGAACGCAAGCCCAAAATCATTAAAACCAAATTCTATTAAATCGAATTCAAATGAGGTGATTTTGTGAGGTTTACAAAATAACTGAAAAGGGTATTGGACTCAATTGGGAATATGTTCCTATACTCATGTTAACTCGTGAGTTTTATTCGCCCTGTTTAAATGAATGACATTATTAATAATTATAAAATGCTGTACCAAATTTTTATTTTCTTTTCTTGTGTTATTCAAATAATATACGCATTTTATTATTAAAATGTTGCTCTCATTACAGAAAAAAAAAATTATTAAATTATAATAACAAGAGTAAAAAAGAAGAGCTGAATAAATTCAATCAATTTGAACATAAGCTGATTTGGAGGAAGCTTAAATACACTTAAACATTTTTAATCTTCATAGTAATTGTCTAATTGTTCACAATTCCTCTTGCATGCACATAAAATTTACCAACACCGTTCTACAGAATAACAATTTTATGTTACACCATTTATTTATTTATTTATTTAGTTATTTAGTTATTTAGTTATTATTACGAGTTGTGGGAAAAAAGGTTATCTCAATTTATTTATTTATTATTATTAATAAATTTTATATAATCTTCTTTTGATGACGTATTTTTTTGTTCAAAATAAAATGTGATGGTGTGCTTATGACAAGTACATTAAATATACATAGCATACGTATATATATATTGTGTTGTAATCGTTATCGCGAGACAAACTGTGAATGTGATGCAATATATTTGCGAGGTGACGGCGACGGCAATACGATTTCACAACATACAATATTTAAGAAATTATTATTATTATTATTATTATTATTATTATTTAAATTAATTATTATGAATAAAAAGTAAGTGAAAAATAAAGAGAAAAAAAATTAATAAAATAATTTTCCTGTACATTATGATATGAGGAGAATGAATATTGATAATTTCACAATTAAATAAATATTAAGTCAGTGTCAAAGGTCAGTGTTATGGTATAACGGGTGTATACTGATTGTGTATAAACACGTCCAGCCCAATTCGTATCACTAAAATATTATGTAATTACAAAATTGACATTAAATTCTTTTATAGAATAAGATTTTGGTTTGCTGTGCGAGTGTGATATAAATTGTTTGATTAGAGTACATTTTCGAATCAATCAGAATAATGAGTATTTAACAGAAAAAAAAAAAAAAATAAATAAAATACGAAATTACGAAATTACGAAATATTTCATTGATGATGGTGACACGCGATGAGTAATAATTTAGTAATATTTTTTTTTTATTTCTTTTGTGACCTTAAATTAAATTGTGGTTTTTGATCTGATGTCGTTGATATATATATTTTTTTTTTTGTTTTTCATAAATTCAATTCATAACATTCAGACATTCCAAAAATTTTGGGTAAAATTAGAAATGTTTTAACAGAAATTTCACGATACGTCTATTTGTGTCGATTTTAAAAAACAAAAAAAAACAAAACCACCAAAAACAAAAATGAATGAAAATGAAAATGTTTCAAATTTTATAAATAGATATGAAATTTAAAGAATTTTGACGTGATCAAAATTATTTAGACTTTCCGACCTTTAATTAATCGTTTACCAAACAAAGGCGCTGTTCATATATTACGTAACGCTCTAATGGGGGGAGGGGGTTCGTTGTGTTACGCCGAGTTATGTTGGGGTGGGGTGGTGGGGTAGTATCTATCGATGTTACATAACATCATTTTATTTTAAATTTTGCTTCAATAATTTAAAATTTTGGATATTCTGTTACGTAACTAGGGGGGGGCGGGGAGTCTGGAAATTTGTTACGAATTGTTATAACGGGGGTGGGGAGTGTTAAAAATGGTTAAATTCGTGTTACGTAATATATGCTACAAATTTCAAATATGAAACAAGGTGTTTTATCAAAATTATAATTTGAATTATTCAAATTATAGTGTTCGCAATGCACTGCAATTTATGAATTTAATGTCACCTACCATCATTGCAGGAACACATTTTGTTCGATATAGTGTTTGTTTTCTCTCGACTATCGTATATCATTTAATTGAACGTTGTTTAAAAAATAATAAAAAGAAAAAAAAATATCACTTACCTTAAATTTGTATTCGAAGTTATTGATGATCTAATTGTTGAGTACAACATAAACCTATTAGCAAAAACTTTCGTAGCACAAATCTCTTTTGATGACTGTTAGAAATATATAATTTCTCTAAAATTACTATATTTGATAAATAAAACGGATTGTTGATGGTTCTTTTTTTTATTTATGTTTTCAATATACACGTCGATCACTAACAATCACTTCACTTTATCGATTCGCAAATTAAAAATCTCAAATCGTTTTTCTTTGTTATTATTCTCAAAAAATGTATTACGAGAAAAAAATAAAATATGAAATCACTTGTTAAACATATTTATATGTACATCAATTAATTATTTATTAAAGATACAATGTGGTATAATTATCACGCGTGAGCGTGACTATAATTGCTGTAACGCACATTATTCGTATTTATTCTCTGTTCTTCTTTAATGGAATTAATCAATTTTAATGACCAGCCACACACAAAATTTAATTTAATTATTTTAAACAAACATAGAACCACCAAGTCACCAATTTTTCTGTTTGGTTATTTACACGGATCTTTTTTTCTTTTTTTTTTTTTTCGTTTATTACAAATTAATTTTCACTCGGCTCTTGAACACACACTCTGCCTTTTCTGCTTTTCTTATTAGCTCGATAATGTTGTAATTCATTAACCAATTAATTTTTATTGACAATTTCTAGAATGTTGGAAAAACAATGAAATTAGATAATAATTAACAACCGTTTTCTATATATTTATTATTTTAATATATTCTGTCTGTGCATGTGCCATTTGTGTGTGTGATTACCTTCACAGATATTTGTTTTATTGTGTTTTATTTTCTTTTTAGCCTGGTATAGATACATTTTTTTTTGTACATACAATTCTAAGAGCAAGAGTTTTCCCAAAACCGAATCATTGCGTACAATTACAGACAATTGGCTCTTGGGAAAATATTGGAATAGCTAGTCCTATTAGTGACCATTTTGAGACACATTTGATCCCCATCCGCATAGGTGTCTGTATACCAAAGGTCTGCACGGACACATTTTTTTACACTGTATACTATATGTACTCGTATATATAAAATTGAATAATATCCTTCCTAGAAATACTTTAATCCTTATCTTGCGTCAGTGGGTCAATTTGACCACTTTTACATGCTATTAGAAGTATAGTAACTGCGTAAACGCAGGATTAGGGTTAAAAAAAAAAATGATAGTACATAAATAACCAAAAATAGAGACTTAAAATCAAATTTGAATAGAAGTGAATTGTCAAAAAAAAAAAAAAAAAAATTATATACATTTTTATGTTTTCATTATTATTGATTATCCCAATACGGGTTTGATCGTCAGTCATACCAATTGAATAAAATATATTTAGATATTTGAATCAAGTGAAATTAAATACGCAAACACATCACTGCGAATGGTGTCATTCAACTTGTTAAGATTTTTGTTACAACAAATTATGCCGAGTCAACAATCAACATTCCGTCCGTTATATTGTGTAAATACGGCACATTCATTATATTGGATTTTATGAAAATATTGATTCCCTAAGTATGTGTAACGATGTACAATGATAATACTATTTATAATTGTTTCAGTTAATCACTTAATTTCCGGTGTAATACAATTAAAATTTCGAAATTTCTAATTGCCATCAGCTTCAACAGCTCATTCTCCATAAAAGCAAAAAAGTAATAATTCATATTAAGAAATATTACACATTTGATATGGAATTGATGTGCGTTAGATACCAAAAACTCTAATTACTATAATTCAAGATAAAAAACAAAATTAAATGACAAATATTTAAAATGCGCTAATTGGCAGCCATCCAGAAAAATAATAAAACAAAAAAAAAATTGATATTTTAAAATACGTCATATAGTTTTCATTTCTGCTCAAAAACAAAAAAAAACGCTTTTCAATACTTTCGAAAAAAATTACGCTGAAACCAGAATTTCAATTTTCAGTTTAAAATTATTAACAAAAATTTTGGAAAATTCATATTCATTTCAATTGTTATGCTCTTCCGTCACAATTTGATTTCATTTTACAAAATCTTCCACACGTTATAATAACCCTGGTATTGTCAATTTTACTGAAGAATTGAACAATACTCCAAATATAATAATGTACGTACAAAATAATAAACTGATTATATTCTTCGTTCAAAAACTAAAAGAAAAATATAATAAGAGAAATAATACGAAAAAAAAAATTCAAACAAATGTAAGATGAATCGGTTCAAAGTACATATAATAATTTATTTTATTATTTCTTTTTTTTTATTTGTAAGATCAAGAACAATAACTTAGCACAACAATAACAAGAATCAAAAGAATAATAATACCGGCGAATAAGGAATATAAGTACGAATGCGTCTCTTGTCTCTGCAAATACAGAAATGTTTGTTAGGTACTCAAGGAGTAAAAAGAAGAAGAAGAGAAAAAAAAAATGATCGGACCGGGACTGTGATGCTGATGCTTCTATACAAATTTTGTGTGATTATTTAAAAAAAAAAATAATAATAAAATATTTAAATAAATTTTATGTGCTCTTCAGTTCAATATTTTCGCTGAATACCTTCTGTACTTTTTATTCTATCTCAGATGGAAGAAGAAGAATAATAATAATAAATAAAACCAAAAAAATTACACCGAAGCAGCGAGTGAAAAGACCGATGAAGAAGAAGAAGAAGGGGGAAACATTACGTTTTAAAATAGAGATCGTATACATTTTATATGAACAAATCCTACAACAATAATATGTTTGTAATGTGTAATAATGCCCATACATGTCGTCGCTGTCATCATCGTTGTTTTTGTTGTCGTCATTGTTATGTTGTATTACGCGATGTGCAATGCAATGTTCGCGCGTTGACAATAGAGAGAATCGAAGGATTTGTTATGTTTTTGTGTTGTATTCATTGTTTGTTCGAATAAAAACAAAAAAAAAAAACGAATAAAAAGAACAACGAAAAAACCAAAAAAAAAAGAAGAATTAAATGTCGAATGCTTGGTAAAGATGTTTATGGTGAGATAGATAGTGGAATATACCAGATAGGAATATAAACTAATATGAAAATATTGCACTAATGTTCGATATGTATTATTATTTATTTGTATTGTTTTCGTTATATGTTTGTTCGCTTTGCGGAAAATATTTGTTTGATTGGTGATTGCTTAATGCTTTGTGGAATTGTGCGGCACGGAAGAGAATTTAAATATAATTTAAATATATATGGGACCTGAGATGGAGAGAACAATGAATTTTAATATTTGTGTCAACGGTTTTCTTTCTTTCTATTTTTCTGTGTGTGTTTATGGGTGCACGACATGGATTTTATTCGGAACCGGAACACATTTTTTGGTATATAGAATTTTTGGATGGTGATTTTTGAAACAGTAATGTTCGTTCAGTTCAGGAACTGGTGTTTGTACTTTATACGGCTGTGAAGGACATGTGATGACAATAAACAAAAATATATGCTTACAATTCATTTTCTGGAATTAAACAAAGTGATACAATCGATTGCTAATCGCTATCTTATAATAATACAGAAACATTCATTTTTTAAATAGGAATTTGGTAGATTACAATGCAATTCCTATGTGTAGGCTTTGTATAAGTTTAAATTGTCTTTATGCAAGAAACAAACCACGACTTTTGTTGTCTTTTTCTTTTAAATGTTTGGATGCCTTTTCAATGAATATTAAAAATGTTTATTTTTTTTTTCGCAATAAATATTCAAGTGCATTTATTTGTTATACAAAATCTAAAATCATTGTTTCATGTCATTAACAAATTACAAAATATAGCAACAAGATTACTTTTAAATAATATTTTACTGTTTTGGAAAATTTCATTTTGGAAAAAAATGATAAAATAGAAAACCAAAATCTCCGAATTATTTTGCGGTGAAGGTTTGGCCATTAGTTAAATACAAAACATTTGAAAATTAATGTCTTAAGAATAAATCATAAAATGATAAATTATTTATAAGCGAATTAAAAGGGTTTAATGCAAATAAATAAAGTAGAAAGAGGTAAATGAAAAAAAAAAAAAGAAGAAAAAAGGTGAGTCCACAGTTAAATATCAAATGACGGTTAAACAAAAATTACGCAAAACCTGCACGCAATAAATAAACATGAAAAGATTTTCTCTCTACACTTTTTTTCCCCCTAATTCTTTATTCATTGTTATCCTTCTACACCCCACCTTCGCATTAAATTCATTTGTAGGTGAAAAAGTATTGAACACTTACTCAGCATTTGTAGTGCTGTGAGACTTACAAAAGGTACAACACAAATAATAATAATACAAAAAAAAAAAAAAAAAAACGCAGAAAAGAACTGAAAAAAGAAATAGCTCTGGATAGAAAAAGTATTTCAAGAGTTAATTCTATTTTTATTCGATGTTTTTTTTTTTTCGTCTTTATTCTGAATTGAATTGAGAATTGAATGTTTTGTATGGTAGGTAAAAAGAGATATGCCCCATTTCGACAATAATAGAAAACAAAATACGTTTATATATGATTAATGCTGTAACGAATTTGTGATCAGCTAATGGCAATAATGCAATGTGTGCATTAAATACGACGTAATTGTCTATCGCATTTAAATAAAATAGGGCGAAATGTTTTTTTTTCTTCTTCTTTCTATAATAGAGCTAGCGTTGTTCTGATAAATCCCATTGCACATTATCAGATTAGATTGACATTTTCTTATTAAAAGACAATTACACCGACACATGTGTACCACATTAGCATTATGTAATTTAAAGTTGAACTTGTAAGTGAAAATTCTATGTCAATATCTGCTAGAAAAATATTATAATCAAAGGAACTATTTAATATTATTCAAAACGAAAAATGAAATAAAATATAGCACAAATAAAAAAAAAATCATCTTGAAATTAATATAATCGAATTCAAATTCAAATTCTTTCATTTATTCTGTAATACCAAAACCAAAAATAACACACTGACACACACACACATTTTGGTAGATATACAATTTTAAATATTTTGTCATAATGAGTTGAGACATTCAAATACAATCAATTCACTAATCATTAAAATATCATGTGAAAACAAAAATATTTCAAATAAATAAAAATTAATAAAAAAAATTGTATCCAAATGATGAATAAATTTATAACCGATATTTATGATTTATGAATCAAATTGCACGTAATATTTCTGTAATCCGTAATGTTCATTTTTTTGACAATAGTTAAATGTACACATAAATACTTCTTAAACGGTTACAATGTCCAAACACTAGAAAATTTCTACATTTACATTTTAAAATCAGCACCATCCGCAACTAACGTTCTTGCGACACTTTATATCAAGTGGAACAAAAGACAAATGCACATCATTTTACGCTTTCGATTAGAAGTACTTAATGTTAATACATTTGACAAAACATTTAATGTGATAAACTATATTTCTGATCATTTCATTCAAATCCTCTAAATATTAAAAAAAAAAATTTTTTTTTTTGAAGAAAACAAAGATAATTTATATTTAATAATAAGACAAATAAAGAATTTATTAAAAATCACTTGCAAGAATGTATGGTCTAGCACATTTACTGTTTAAAGAATCATAAAAATTTATTTACTAGGCAAGTATATATTGATAATAATATTAACCAATCGTTTAGCACTAACTAAACCAAATGCGCGCGGTACGCTCTTTGATCGACAACAAAAGGGCGATTAAGAATGTTAACAATTAAAAAGTATGTGATGCGCGCGCATTTATGCATATGCATACCTAGCTAGCACCATTCACACATTAATAAGCCAACATTCATACATACACACACACACACACAAACAAACGCATTCCCACACATTTTTTAAAACATATCAGAGATTTTATATAAGAATTTATATAAAATTCATAATCTTTACCGTGCACTTCCGCAATTTTATTATAATCAAATCTGTAATAAAATCAAATCAAACGAAAGCGAAAAATACGCACGTAGGAGATTATACGTTTGAAAGATTTTCAAAAATAATGGACTTTCAATAAGTAATAGATTTCTTTAATATTCCGTTTTTAATACACTTATTTATTAACGGCCAATCATTATTTAAGTAAAACAGAACAATGAATTAAGTTTTTAATAAAAAAAACAAAGAAGAACAATTCAATTTCATTAGATTATCATGATCTTGTATCATGTAGGTAATTGTATACTTATTGTATGGCGAAGTAGTTTTTCTTATTCATTTTAAACTACCGGCATACAAAAAAATTGTGCTTTGATTTTCAATTATAAAAACCGCACATATTTAACTAAGTTACATTTCGTTTCTCTTAAATATGTTTGAATGCCGGCAAATACTTAAACCATTGGAGTGTTAATCCTTTTTAATACATTCGTTTAAATTTTAAAATCATTTTAAAACGATTCATCATTGTTTGCCAAATTTAATAAAAAAAAAAAAACTGCATAAGATTTTTTTTTCTCTTTAATTATCCTTTTTAATTTAAACAACTTTTTCTATCAAATAAATGAAGCTTTTATAATCAAAAACACACATTTTGCACACACACATAAACAAACATACGCACATATTAAAATAATTAAATATAAAAATAATAATAAACACCACACACAATTCAAAATATGCGTATAATGTTTAACGCTGCCCGATGATTAAAAGTTTATTTTTTTTATTAATTTTTTTTTTTTATATTTTGAAATCAACATTTCTGTATTTAATAATTGAATGTTAAATAATTTATTGTTTTATATAAAAAAAAAATTGATTTTATTGAAATATAAATTACGATTATTATAAAAAAAATTTTTTTTTATTCTTTTCTGTTATTTTTATTTGTTTGTGAAAAACTACCTCGAGACACGACGATAACGACGGCGAGACAATAAACTCTCTCGACAACGACTTTTGCGCAGCGCGGTCTAACTGCAACTGGGCAATATTAAAAACGAATTGTTATGTTCGGCATCCCCACTAAACGAATATATAGAATATATAATGTGTGCATAAAAGTGTATTATGTGTATATGTGGTGGGGGAATGTATTTTGTAACAACAACAAAAAAAAATAAAAAAAAAAAAATAAGAAGAGAATTGGAAAATAAAATAATAAAAAAAAAAAAAAAAAATTATACATATATAGATAGATAGATACACATATACAGATACAGAATAGAACACATACACATATCGAAAATATAACAAAGCACATGTTAGTAAAACACACCCACCCAATAATAAATACTCTCGCGATTGTTTTGTTTGTGTATTGTTCCCATTGAGTACAATTTTAGCCACACCCCGACGTCACACAACGAATTTCGCAAAATAATATTAAAATACCTATAGTTCGTTATGTAAGTAAGTATAGAATAGACGATACGATGTTTTCACAATTTTCACAATTTTCCTAGATGTTTTCGGTGTACTTACAATGTGTGTACTGTTCAGAAAAAATATTCATCTAATACTGCGAGGCTATTATACTTATTGATACAATTTTGTTGTTGTGCTTATTGTTGTTTTGTTTCTTTTTTGCTTATATATTATATTTTGAATGAGAAATTTTCTTTTATGTTTTTATTTTCATTTTTCTTTCATTTTTTTTTTTTTTTGTTTTTTTATTTGTAGATTCTTTTTGTTTTTTTTTTTTTTTTTTCATGTCGGCATTTAATAGATTCGATGATTATAATTCTGATGTTGATGGTGTTAATTATGATGATGATGATGGTGATGATGATGAGGTAAATGAAAACAAAAAGAAATATTCAATTCATCCCTAATTATAATGTTACCTTTGTATGCTGAACTATGTTGGCACACAAAAATGTACCATTAATATTTAACGCACAATCAACCAAAAATATGCCAATTATGTGAACCGAATTTATCGAAATGTATATAAATGATTTTTACTAATATTTAATGTTTTTTTTTACGTCTATTACGTTAACGATCTATGCGCGAATATCCTGTTTGAAAATAAAATTTGAATACCTACTTTTTATATAACTGGTGAAAGTCTTTACTTTTCTTTCCTTTTTTTTTTAATTAATTAATTACCGTTGAATTATCTTAAAATTGTACATAAACTATTTAACAAAATATTTTACTGACCTCTCGAAACGAGCAACCGCTAAAGTCGTTGCGATTTTTTTTTTAAATTTTCTATTTTCTAAATATTAAAAAAACATTGATGAGCAATGAAAACTTAAATAAAGATCGTTTTGAGAGAATGTATTATTATTTTCATAATTTAGTGATTGATGGTAAGAGTTTTTGTACCTACATTTTTTATTTTTACATTCATTAAATGTTAAAATTAATCAAATTGTTATCTTTGTCATTTTTTGTAGAATTCCCCTGAAAATGAACAGTATTATTAACAATTTTGGATAATAAATAAGAAAATGATCAATATATAGTAGGGTGGATCGATCTTTTGTAACACCCCCGGTACCACTGTTTTCTGAGTTGCATTTTGTCTCAAGATTACCGTC
>JAABKK020010589.1:0-23127 GCA_011634745.2 Catotricha subobsoleta
TCAAAACCGGGATGAATGGAGGCGAATGCTAATGGAGGCCAAAACCCACAATGGGTTGTAGAGTCAAGCAGAAGAAGTGTGCAAGCTATGATCCAAGTTAATCTAAATGCAATCTAAAATGTCGTAATAGAATATAAACTCTATCCACTGTTGGCGGTTGTTCCAAGTTTCACAAACAAAAAAAAACAAAATATCATGAAAAAAAAAACATTGGAACAAGCGCTGAAAGCGACACGATACGGTATAAGTTTTCTCTAAATCGATCTATAGAGTATAGACGATGGTCAAACTATTTTTCCGACAGACATCCTGCTTGTATGATTCAAGTATTAAAATGCAGTTTTAATTAGTCTGAAAATATTATATTATTATCAATGACTGTAAATATGTTTTTCTTAACCCCTATCCACTCCCAAAAGTTTTTAATCCGTTCCGAGTGGGTCAAATTGACCTTTCTCGTTTTATTAGAGTAAATTATTAACAATCATTTGAAAATTATTAATTTCCACAACATAATGTTTTTTTTAATTGATTTGTAATTCATTTTTTAAAGACAATAATAAATGTAAATACTTTAATTCAAATATAATCATCATAATGATAAATTGTAGGAATGCACAGTATAGCAATAGGCAGTGGCTAGAGCACATACATTTTTATGACATATAAGATTTTCGGAATTTTTTGACAAAGGAAGAAATGGGTATAAAATGTGCTTTATTAATACGTGGCTCTAGCGGGGGAACACATTAACTTAATGAAGGCCATTAGAAGCCTTCTGAGGCCTTTGAGAACTGTGAAATGTGATTTTAGAAAAATGTATGTGTTGCCTGTTGAAAATCGGCTTATATCACATAAATTTATGCCGTTTTTTTATGTCATATAGTCACTCCCATAGCAATACCCATAGCAATAAAAATGACGTTGCAGCATACCAATACCAATACTGATAATTTGAACGGCATACTACTCTCTAACTTGCATAATATGGAATTTCACACTTAAAAAAAGTTATTTTACTTCATTTTAAAGAAATTAGGGTTGTTTTCTTTTGGAAATTGGGGAACATTTGCTTTTTTTTTCGCCGTTTCTCACAAAAATGAAGTCGTGTGGCAGCTTGTTTTGTTTTATACTCAAATGTTGTGTTTTACTTATTTTTAGAAACTCGTGAATATCTACGGATGTGTTAATTTTAGAATGCACAATCTGGCCATATAGCAAATGCCTATAAGTATAAGAAGATTCTGAATACTTCATATTTATACGGTATACAAATGCTAATTAATGTTCAATTTTTCAATCAGCAAAACTATATTCAATCATCGCAAAAATTGCTATTCTATTATTACTGTCTAATAATTCTATTAGAACAATCTGCTTTTCTCATTTTCTCTATATATTTATAGAAAATTTAAAATAGGTACCAACCAACTGTTGCTGATCGGAACGGCAGTGTCAACATTTAGTCTGTAAAAGCTGAAAACTTTCTTAAACAAAACTGCGAGAACATCGACAACCCCGCAAAAATAAAACAAACTCTAAGCGCAGAGCATATAGAAAAGTTTTCAAATAAATATAAATCATTTTTATGAGACTTGAACGACTTAAATTGAACAAGGACTGTTTTTCATTTACAAAAAAAAAAAAGAAGAAAAAAGTAATAACAGTTTTTTGTTCGCATGTTTTTTATAATTTATGGGAAATATTTTCGAAGTTTTAAAGAATATTTTGGCAGAAATGTAGTGGTGTTGAATATGAAAGTAATTCGGTTATAAAGAAAATTTTATATAAAATTATTTTCGCAAGCATTCTTATTTTATTTTAAGGTAAAAAGTCTGCGTTCTCTAATTTAAAAATTATATATATTATAATACATAATACTTTTTAATACTTTTTTCGCCACTTTTTTCTTTCAATTATTTATTTTGCAATTATTTCATTTATTAGTCCTGAATATAATTTTTTTAAAAAAATTTAAGCCAGGATTGTGCATGATTACATCTCAGGATGTCACCTCACAAAATATATTGGATAAGCCAATTGTTTTAACATGAGATTTTTGTGAGATACAATTATTGTAGTTTTTCAGCAACTGACAATTATTATTTACGAGTTTTTCTTTATTATAGTGATAATTAACCAATTTTTAAAGGAAAATGAATGATTAAAAAAACCTTTATATGAGCAAATTTTATCTATCCGTCAGTGCGATAACTTTAGACAGATCTAACTTTTTAAAACTTATGTTTTCGAATATCCGTTATGTATGTCAATAGTAATGGTCAAGTTCGAATATGGGTCTGGTGGGTTACACCCACACAGAGTACTGATTATCAAAGTAGTTATTTTTAAATTAACAAAATATCAAATCATTTAACGTCCAACGGAAATTCACGTGCATTGGCACCCTGTTTCACCATTTGGGTATACCCGTTATACGATTTATTTAATTTAATTAAATCAGATATAATTAATTAAAACATTCTACAGTTCTTGTCTAACGTAGAGCACAATACAGAAAAAAAAAAAACTTATTTTGTTGATAATTGAGTAGGTACTTCGAGCAAGATATAAAATTGAATGTTTCTATATAATTATTGTTTATCAAAAAATACGTGACAATAACAATTAAATAGTACTCCAGAGAAAAAAGAAATTTGTTTTGTTGATGCTAACCAAAGTTAGTGAAATAATTAAATGTGTATCATAATTAATTATTTAATTTGATCGATTTAATTATCAACCAATTATGTAATTAATTCAATGACCAACTATATCGTTAGCAAACAAAAGAAAAAAAAAAGTTCTTACATTTGCAACAATCTTACATTTGCAACAAGTTTACTATATAATATAATATTGTTCACACTAATGAGTTCTTTTTTACAGTTCATAAAGTTACAGCTGCGTCGGTTTTTATTAATTCCTTCGCAATTATGTTTCTTCTGGGCTCGCACCATTTCAACACTTATTTAAAGAAAAGGATGTTCAACTATTATAGTTATATAAACTTATACTCAAACTCATTCATATGTTACACAAACATATTATATATATGTTATGTTATATACATAATTATATATTTATAAATATTTCATTTTCAATATACAATACAGTATTTTCATTCAGGGCGGCGAACCGGATTTTCGTTGACTTTGAAAAGGTTCTTGTGCATATTTACATGTCTTTTTTCAAAAGTTAGACTTAATAGGCAGGGCCGTGCCACACATATAGGCCACCAGGCCTAGGCCTAGGGCGGCCAAATTGTCCAAAGGCGGTTAAATCGATTCCCGTCATTTTTTTTTTAGAATTAGTATTATTTTTATTAGATTAAGTACTGTTTTACATATTTATATATATATAAAAGGCGGCCAATACTGGCTTAAGGGGCAAATATAAGGCAAATGTTTGGGCTATACTCGAGGTCAGCGCGATTTTTTCGCGTAGTTTTGGTCTTTTGGAGAAATAGTATGTTTTTTCAGTTTTCTAAAAAGTCGGCTAGTGGACAGTTTTACATTATAATATTCAAATAATAATATTTTATTTTGATTTTTTTGTATTGCTGATATGCTTTTAACATTATTAATGAAAACCACTACATAATAATAAAATTGAATTATAGAAATAAACATTCTGAAAAATTACATTCTTGAAATAAAATCAAACTCTTACCCTCTGAGTTGTTAAGAAAAAAATTCTTTAAATTTTAGGACTAGAGTGGGATACGAACTCCTAATTTTCAGATAGCCGGTCTGCTGCTTTTACCAATTAAGAATGTATATTTTTTTAATTCAATTTAAGCGTTAACATTACGTTGTTAGCAATACAAAAATATCAATAAAAATTAATATACAAAAACTGAGTTATCGCTCAAAGTTACCAAAACAAAGAAACTTTTTTTTTCTCCGGGTATAGAAAGCTACATATAAATAAGTCAAAGCATATTGTATATTAATGTGTAATCCCTTAAAAGATAGTTAATCGACTAACTTACAAACTTATATAAGGTCCAATTATTGAGAACAGACATATGTAAATGCCAAAAAGAGATACCAACGAGAACCCGGTTCGCCTCCCTGTTTTCGTTAATGTATTTTTGATGATCGTACTGTTTTCGTGTTAAATAATAGTTACAGTTTTTTCTTTTGTTAGCCATACAAATGGATGCAATAAGGCGAAAATTAAAGACGACGGTCAAGTGAAAAATGGTTTTATATTCGAATTTTTCTTTTTGTCATTCTTTTTGCAATTTTGAAAATTCTTTTCTCCTGAAAGAATGCGAAATATGAATGAATATACATAACATAAGTGCCGATGCATATGAGAAGAAATATTACAATGTGATAACACGTTGAAAGTACGTTTATTCATGCAGATTTTCTTTCTGTTAAATAAATAAATCAATACGTTCCCAAAAAGAATTCAGCAACTGTATTCGTAAGCTTTTCGTTGGTCAGCAGGTGGTTTAAGGATAGAATTGTTTTACAATGGTAAAAACTCTGTAAACTAAGTGCAGAAGATGCAAAAAAAAATTGATAAGTAAATAACTTAATAATTAGGAATAAATAATAATACAAAAAAACACAGCTGGTAGAAGGCACAGAAACGAACCCCACGGTTCCAAATCTTTTTTAAGAAATATATTTATTTAACCGTTGACTAAATCTTTGGTTGATCAGTTGCACAAAGTATTAGAAATGCGAGGCAATCAACCAAATACAGTGGCTTGAATCTAAAAAAACAACAGTTCCTTGTACGGAATCATCTGAAAAATCAACCAATCAACTGCAATAATTTCAGCGGTTGGTTAACCGTTGACCAACCATAATTTACTTATTACTTATTGGATTCGAAAAGCCGTATATTGCTTCAGTAATCGCTCTAAGAGAAATAACTACAAAAATGTGCTGGTGTGTGTGTGAAAGAAATCAGTTACATATCAAAAAATAAAGTGTATATAGAAACTAACTTCAAAGCCAAAAAGTTTACTCATTAAAAAGAAAACTTTTAAAAATATTTTCCACAAAAAAGTTTGCGCTCTACTATTCTTTTTTTTTTAATTTATTTATTTATTTATTTATTTATATATATAATATAACAATATATATATGCATATTTTTTTTTTGAATAGAAATTAGTTTAAATATATTTCTTTGTGGTATTTTGTAAAACGTAAAAGTTCAAATTTTTGCTTTAACCTCTAACTTACCGGATTAACTCTCATTTAGATTTTAAAATATTTCAAAATAAAATAATATAATTTATCGAATTTACTTAAATAAAGCAATAATATGTTTTTTAACACCAATCACTTAATGCATATTTATACTAGAAATATTAATTAAAATATTAAAGCATATTTTTATCAGCATATAACTTAATTTTATATGAGACTATTAGAATCAAAAACCGTTTATTCCATTTGCGTTGACAAGCGAATTTGTACCATATCGCTCTATACAATTAGGATCAAAATCGCCTGCCAGCGCAAATGGAATAAACGGTTTTTGATTCTAATAGTTTCATATGTAAGTACTTTATGTGAGAACACATCGTAAGCTAAAATTAATACTTGCGTGATTGCGTCTAATAAAAATATGAAACTCAAGCAAGTTTTTAATTTTTTTTTTGTTTATTTGTTAATTTTCTCTGCTAATTTATATACGATGACAAACAAAAAACCAATAACAAAAGACCTTCAGTGTTCGCAAAGATGATTTTGAGCAAAGAACGTAGATGATCAGTTTTTTTCCATATATTACTTCAAACTAAATTGGAAATTACTGAAATGGGCTTTAACGGAAAATTTCTGATTAGTCACAGAAATAAATCTAAATGTGTACAAATGCCTAATTCTCGCTTTTTATTTTATGCAATAATAGTTTAAACTCAAAATCATCTAGATGATTTTTGTAGATTATTTCTACTTTAATTTGTTGGCTTTATATAAATGGCAAACAGAGATTTAATATTTGTGAATATGGGATTTATTCCTGATACTAATCAGCATTTTTCTGTGATAAACCATTTCATTAATTTCCAATTAATTTCGAAGTTACATGAAAAAATCTGATCATCTGCGTCCCTTGGTCAAATCAATATCATCATTGCGAACACTGAGACATACCAGTATTGATAAAAGTTACATACAAACTTTCTAGGCTAAAATATTTTACATTCTCATGTTTGGTTACTAAAAATAATAATATATGTAATTAACATTTGTCAAACAATACATTACTCAATAAACTTACTGAATATAATAATAAACAATCTGATTAGTTGACATTACTGCCAACATTAACCAATAAAATGGTCACAATTTCTTTATCAAGTTTTTATATACCTATATTATGATTATCATCAATATCACAGTACGTTTATTTATTGAATTCCCATCTTTTAAGATGTGCCAATGTAAACTTTTATCAACATTTGGTAAGTATGTCTTTTGTTATTAGTTTTTTGTTTATCATCGTATAAATTAGCAATATGCCAATATGATAGTTAAATTTTTTTAAATTTTATTATTAGATTTCTGAAGATGATGCTAATTAGCATCGAAAGCTAAAATAAATGAATGTTTAAAATACTTTGGAAATTTGTTTCAATTAAAAAGAATATTTAATCTCACTGCTATATATACTCATTCGATATTAAGGGAAAATTATATCAACGGTGATTGTAATCTTTGTTAATATGTATAAAAAAAAATCATATTTATTAGTTAATATTTTTTATGCCAATTAAATACTTACTCTGCGGATTCAGCGGGTGTATTGTCTATCACTAGGTAACGGTAGTTGCCTTGTGACGCAAGTAACATCATTTTTTTTCCCAAAAAAATGTGTCTCTGCGACACTATATGGCTTCAACGAATTGTGGCAAATTTTGAGAGTTGGCAGAGGACCTCAGATAAGACATAGTTTCCTTACATGGTTTTTCTGGGAAAACTCAATTTTCTGAGAAAATTGGGTTCAAAGGTTGAAAAATTTTCAGAATTAAAAATTGCACATTAGGGTGGATCGATCTTTTGTAACACCCCCGGTACCACTATTTTCTGAGTTGCATTTTGTCTCAAGATTGTGTTTCATTTAAACTATATTTTCTCCGATTATTTTATTGTAGAATAAAAAACAACATTTCTGATTTTTTTGATTTTTGTTTATAATTTAACTTAACTTATTTAAATTGCCGAGTGGATAAGACTACAGACTTGTAAAAAACAAGAATCGAGGTCCATGGTTCAAATCCCGATTTACGTGAAATTTTTTTTTTTTTAATAAAATCATTTATTTTTTTTAGTTTTTTTTTTTAATTAGTTGAAAAAATTTAATTTGTAGGAGTATTGTAGTTTTTTAATGGAAATAGGAGCGATTTTTCGGATTTTTGGTTCTAGAGAGACTTGAGAGGTAGAACTTTCTGGAAGTATAGATTTCTACTGGTTCCAATGGGGTTTCAAAGTTATTACTTCAAATATTTCGATTACAAACAGTTATTTAAAAAACAAGCTGCCAATAAATTGGTACACGGGTTCATTTTTGTAATAGCATAAGCTTTTTTAATGCATGATAACGCATTCGGTCGATGCATTATTAGGGGCGCTTTACGTTTTTCTCAAAAAGTTACGTCGATTGGTATCATAGTTTGTTTTGACGGATAGTAACGCGTGGTAACGCATCCTATCGTTGCGTTATTAAGGGCGCTGTACGTTTCTCAAAAAGTTACGTCGATTGAAAGCATTTTTTTTGACGCATGATAACGCGTCACCATGCGTTTTTTCGTTGCGGCAAAATTTAGACTGGTGCGTCATGCCAAGCTGTACAACATACTAAAATTTGAAAAAAATCGTCGAAATTGTTATCGAAATATTGAAATAAAAAGTTTAAAAAAAAATCAAATTAAACGAGCTTTTATACTTTAAGCGTAAAAAACCCATAGACCAAACGTTTTTGAGCAAAGTGATGTATGGGAGAAAAGTGTATCTCGACGTATAGAAACGTACTTAAATTTTAGGAAAATCGTCGGAACAGTTTTCGAGATATTTAAAAAAAAGTTCCAAAAAAGACAATTTTTAATTTCAAACGCTCGAAACGCTTAAACCAAGTGTTTTTTCAGGAAAGTCATAATAAATGGAAATTTTTTCAAAAATGAACCAAAATGTATAAGAGGACTTTCAAAATAAATGATAGATTTATTTGTTTTTTTTAACTTTTCAATCAATTTTGCCCCACAGCGTTACCAAAAATTATATCACTCTTTTTGGACGAGTTACTTGCGTCACTTTTACACCGTAAGGGGTTTTTGTCGGATTTTGATAGTTTAGATAGATTTTGATAGTTGAATAAATTAAATATATATAAATCAATCAAAATGTGTTATTTCATTTAAGAACATATCAGTCGGTTTTTTTTTTATTTCTCGTGATTAATTTCAAACTCAAACAAGTTATGAATGTTAAATGGTTAAAAGCCTGACTCGGGCGGTAGCTTGGAATCAAAACAACTCTTATTAAAATTTAATAGTTAAATAGACTTTTATACTTTTATTACACACTGTAATCAATACAGAAATGAGTAAGACTACAACAGGATCTATAATTTACAACAAGAAACCCAGTTTTCTCGTCTTTTATTGAGCAAAAGAATCAACGATGTCATCAATATTTAAGTTTATGTCTTGATTCATATATATCAATGCCTATCCATTTAATCTTTGTTCCTTAGTAGTCGTTCAAACGTACATCCGTGTTTGAATTAAAAGGCATTTTAATATACCCGTTTTCCTTTTTTTGGCTCACTTACTGCGAATGGCAATGTAAAAAAAACAAACAGGAAGCAAAATATTTAAGTCGAATAGACCTCTCGGTTAAAAATTTTTTTGACTGACTTTTCTGACCCTGGCGATTGCCATAGGTAGATCAGCGCCTGATATATGCAGCGTCCGTGTCATTTGAAAATATATAGGTTTTGAGTTTGATCCATCCGCTGAATCCTGCGAAAAGATAAGATTAGCAATAAATTTCCAACAGCAGTTTGGATCATATTAACCAAAAACTACCATAGATTGAAACTAAAACGTGTATATTTTCAAGCAAATAAAATTCTACATGTATTGATGACTAATCCTGCAGCTATAAGTATTTTTTTTTAATTTTTTTTAAAAATGAAGCAAAAGAAAAAAGGAAAAGAAAACAAAAGAAAAGTGCTAAGTGCACTCCTGTTGATTCAAATAAAAAAATCTATGCATCAAACGATTTAGTTTTGTTGCAATATAAGAATTACCAACTGATTAATACACATAATACTATATAATAATATATATATTATTGCATATATATAAAAGACAAAATCAATTGTTTTTTTTTTAAAATTATTTTCATTCAACTAATGTCTTTAATTTTTTATTATATCAACTTGTGTTGCCAACAGAAAGAAAAAGTATTACTATTATTTAATATGAAAACAGTCCGATCATCAAAAATACATTAACGAAAATTCTGTGTTGCAATAAAAGAAGAAAATAAAAAATAAAAAAAATAAAATAAATATATTTATATATAGGTAGGTACATAATATAATGGACATATATGAATGAGTTAAGTATAGGGGCTTGTAAGTTGTAACTATATACAATAGTTGAACATCGTTTTCATTTACTAAATGTGGAAATGGTGTGAAAACATGCGAGAAACATAATTGCAGAGAAAGTGATAAAGACCGAGGCAGCAGTAAGTTTATGAGCTGTAAAAGTAAGCTCATTAGTGAATATATAAATTATACCACATTACTTATATATTATATATAATATATATTACTTGTTGCAAATGAAAGTATCATTTATTTCGTTTTTTAAGTACATTTTTAAATGCAACATTAAAACAAGAAATTGTCGGTTGGTTCATCATATTATGAAAGAATTTTAATTTATATTGTAAAACTTTTATATGAGACATTGAAATATAGCGCAGGCTGATACTTTATTATTATTTATTTCTAAAATATTTTAGAATTTAAATATCGTATAAGTATAACAAATTTGCAAGCTTGTGTACCTATTCTAAAGTTTAAATTGTTTAATTCAAATGAATCCAGTTCTCAATAATATGAAATGCCATGTTAAAAAGTAGAATTGTAAAAAGAAAAAAAAAATGAATGATTGAAAATTTGAAGAATATTTTGATCACATTGTTACCCAGAAACTAAAATTTTGTGCTGTTTTTTATTTCAGAATTTTAATTCTACATAATTCGTATTTCTTTTATAGTTTTGTCAAGTTGTAAAACTTTAAATAGGTCAATTTAAAAATGAGAAATACATAGTTCAAAATCGGTTAGAAAAAAAAATAAGTTTCTTACCCTTCAGGTTTCCGACCAATTAAAATTCAAAGTTAAAAATTAGAAAATACCAAAAAAAAAAACTGCATGCAACGCACTTCTAACTTTAAAAGTATTAACGGTATAGAGAAGTGGTTTCATATACCATATGTACATTTTTGTAATAATTGACAATAAAATAAATAAAAAAAATTTGTCTAAGTTTTTGTTTGCAACGATTGAAATTGACCAAAATTGATGTTCATGATCTTGTCTACTTCTAAAAATATTTTTTCAATAAAAAAGCTATTACCGCTCTAGTTGAAATGTGGATAAAACCTGTTATAGTGTTATTCTTCCTATCTAGGAATTTTCGTTCATTTATTAAAACCGGATAAAATGACATGGGTCTTTTCGTAATGTTTTAAGCGTTAAATAAGAAAATAAAATTCATTTATATCATTTTTATAATTCAGTTTTTTTTGTTGACATTATTTGATTGTAATAAAATATGGCACGAAGCCTCTGGTTAGAAATGAAATGAAATCATTAAATTTTGTTGGTGTAAATAAATTGCAGAAATTAAATGGCATTTAGATTTGATTTATCCTATAATCGATCTTCTGCTTTAGGTGCACACCAGTGACTAAAATAAGAAACTTCTAAAATTATTAAATTTGAAAATTTTGGAATAGTTGTTATTTATGGTTTCTTAAATTGGCATTTTTTATGACGTTTTATGATTATTATTTTTTTTTTAACTTTTATGGCCAGATGATTTTCTCAGGATTGATATTTTTTTCAATTCAATTTATTCATTTAATTTTTTTTAAACATATTATCTTTTGGGAACTATTTATTCTGCCAGTAAAATAAAAAAACATTTTTTCAGCTGAAAAATACCAATTTTCGGTAAAAAAAAAAAACTCATTTGTTCAGTAAATACTCCCAAAATTGTTCAGTAAAAAATTCCAAATGTTCGGTAAAAAAAAAATCCCATTTGTTCAGTAAATAACATAAAGGTTTTTACTTATCTCTTTCCTTTAAAATTTAAACAAAAAATAATGCAAAATACAAATAATTAAAAATGTAATTAAATATTATAATACTGCTGAAAAATCATTAGATTTATAACACATAAAAATATTAAACATGTTATTACAATTGTAATACAAAAAAATGAATAAATGATAATGATAATAATATAAAAAAAAAAAAAATGTTCAGTAAATAATTCAAATGTTTGGTAAATAATCTATTAAAAGACAGGTCTTTATTATGCGAATTTTTATTTGTTTTCTTTGCATCAAATTATTTAATTACTATAAATATCACCATCAAACCGCATTTACATTTTAATATATGTAAACATTAAACATAAAAATATTAATAAATTAAGTATGATTGGATTAATTTTAGAAAACAAATATAATATTGATTTATTAATTTTTATATTTGTTTTCTAATGACTTTAAAACTATATTAGAAAATAGTAATTATTTACTAACACATTTTTCCTTTAATTTACATTGTTTACATTTACTAATTAATTAGATCATAATTCGAATAATTTCACATGTATGTATTTATCGATTAGTTTTTAAAAGTCTTAACTAGCATGTGTGCAACGCTTTAGAAATACTGCAGTTAGTAAATCAAAAAATAAAAAAAATATTATCAAATAATCGATTGAGAAAAAATTATGTCACTAAAATGAATATTTTACTGTTTTTTGGTTTTTTTTTACTGGCAGAATAAATAGTTCCCAAAGTTTGATGCCAATAGTTCGAGATGGTTATGGATACTTGGATACTTAGGTATTTGATGTAATCGATTATCTTAAGAATTTTGTTTTGTACTACTTGCAGTTTTTTGATATAAGTAGCTGCTAATTGGTGCCACACTGATCCTCCATATATATCATTATGGGTCTATCGATTGACCTGTATATGTTGTTTTTGTTTTTCTGTGACAATTTTGATTTTTTATAGCCAGTAATGGGTAGAGGATTCTCGTATATATAATAGCTTTCTTAAAAGCCAATGCAATATGTGGTCCAAATTTGTGATTTTTATCCCAGTTTATCCCAAGGTATGTAACAGTATTTGAGAACTGGATTTCGGTGTCTTCAAATTGAAGGGCTTGGGGAAAAAGAGGCGTATGCCCTTGATGATAAACACATTTGAAGTTTTTCCTAAATCAACAAATCTATAATTATTTCAAAAAATGAATAACTTCACTTAATGGTCAGTAATTCAAAGATTACGTGGGTGTATGACCAAAATGTAGTAATAATTTAGTCAAGAGTTGATGTTAACTCAGATTTTTCGAAAATGTGGCATACGCCCTTCAATATCAGAGTTGTTAATGGCTTTCTTTTCGGTGACTTATTAAATGGAAAAATTATCGCCTGTGTTTTTTCGGTGTTCATTCTTATTTTCAACTTTCTGCAGTATTTATTACAGTACCGAATCTTGTGGCAATCCAGCCAGAATATTTCTGACATTATAAAATGCACCATTTACTGCCACTGTGAATTTTCTTCAGTGATCATCATCGTTTATACAATAAAACCGGCCTTAATCTGTATTATATAGATCAGTTTACAAAATTTTGGGATTATGTTAAGCTTAAAAGAAAAAATTCTAACCTTCCATCAAAAATGTCATACAAGGACAAATGGAATTCTGAGCCACCAGTAGTCCGTAAATTATTTGCGGAATTTTTCGTAGACGTTTACATTAGTTCTGAGCGCAAGGTATTCATTGATATCAAACTCATGCACAATTATTTTGACCGAAGTCTTCTTTAAAAACTTACAGCTCTTATACCAGACAAAATATCAAAAAAATTGAAAGTCCGCTCCCAAAATATGATTAAACTGAAGAAGAGAATGGACCAATACCATAACCCAAATAACTAATTGGCATAGAAATACGAGTGGCAAGCAAACAAATGTTCGGCATTAAAAAAAAAAAAAATGAAAAAACGCAAAAATCAGGCCGAATCTTTGCTGGTATTTCTATGCCAATTAATATTTTGGGTTATGGTATTGGTCTATTCTTTTCAGTTTAATCATATTTTGGGAGTGGACATTTAATTTTTTTGATAAATTGTCTGGTATGAGAGTTTAAGGTCTTTAAAGAAGAGTTCGGCCAAAAGGTTCGGCTCATCACTGGAAAATACCAATAAATCTTCTACATTGAAATTCCGAACTTAAATGGAAAAAATTCCAAGTAATCATTGGAAGTTCCTATCCTATATAATATCCAATGATTATTGATCAATACCGATAAATTATTTAACAATATTACTTATTAAATACCGGTTTTATAATTGATTATACATCATTGTTTCAATATTCGCCGTTATCAATTTGTAATTAAAACACGTTACGTTACATACTTGAACTTGAATATACCTGCATTTTAATTTATGGAGATGCCTATTTTCTTTCTAATTGTTCTGTAAATTTTTCAATCGCGATGTGCTCTGAACTTGATATTTATTTTTAAAATATATGTATTATTGTATTATAGATTGTACGTACCTACATATTAAAATTAATAATAAAAATTGAAAATAAATTAATAATCATGAATCATGATCAAAATAAATTTACCAGTTTCATTAATTACTTTTTTCCAATATTAAAATTGCTACAATAATTAAGTATAGAATTATTTCTGTATATCAAACATATTTTTAGCGGTGAATTTAAATAAACAACTGTGAATGAATAATACAATTAAAAAGATGCGCTGAAATTAATTTTGTTTATATTATTGTAACGTGCAAAAACTAAATAATAAATAAATTTAATTTTATGTGCTTGTGATCCCGCATATATTATATATACATATTTTTTTTTTTTTTGTTTATCAATTTTTTTTTCCATTTTTTTTTTTTCATAATTGTAAATTGTGCACATAACATATATTAACCGAATAACTAAACAACTGCCGCGAATATATTTAAATATATTTTCAACATTTTAGTATTGTTTAACACCTCAAATAGAATGACGATCGAGGTCTGGCCGCAGATACTACTATATAAAGTTTAAATATTTACTGTTTGAAAAGATAAAATTTAATGAGATCTGCTTTTTTATTATGTCTATATTTTGCTAGTTTTGTATTGATACAGGCAGTGTTAAATGTTAATGACATTAAAGTTATTTCTATTCAAGTGCGACACTTTTTGAAAAATGATAAATACTTAATTATATAGTTAAAACATTGGCAATTATTTTGAAATTAATATTCTTCTACACCAAAAATTTTTAAAGACTAGTGATTTTTCAATAAAAAAAAAAATATATATTTGTGCTTTAATATTAGTTTTGTTTGTTTGTCAGTGCAAATTTAAAATAGGTAATTTTTTTTTTCTCCAATTTCATATATTTTTATATATTCGCGTAAATTAAAAAAAAAAAATTCTATATATATAACTTTTTATGGATTTAAAATATTTATCAATATTGTACATGTATATTGCTCAATTCACGGATTTTAAATATTTAATATAAATAAATAAAAATCTCTTCAACAAAACGCGACATTTGAAAACAATCTACTATCGTACATCGCATTAAGTAATACTTATTCGTTATGTTTATGTTTGTAAATCCCATTATATTTGTGAATAGTAAAAGCAATGTATCATGCTACGTGTTCCATTTTTACTGTAACTAAAGAGAAATGAAAAAAAAAAAAACAAAAAAATATATCGCTATATGTTAATAGTTCGAATATGAATGTATAAATATTAAAAATATGTTTCAGGTACAAATGTATATTCAACATTTGTTAGCTCTTTTCTATATATATGTGTATTATTTTGTCTATCTGGATATAGTACGTACCGATCAGGTGTTTTCTATGGTATAACTGAAAACTGATGCTTATTATTTAACTATAGCTTAGTTAAGAGAAATAAATACGAATAATAATAAATGCGGCTGTTTATACATTCCAATTGTTTGCATTTTGATATGAATTTGCTTATTTTATTTCAGAAATATATTCCATATTATCGAGAAAAGATTATGTATGCTAAAGAGTTTTTTTTTCTTTTTTTTTTTCTAGAATTTGGAATATTTTAGGTTTCTATTTTATTTTAGCCATAATAGTTAACATTATATTTCTCTAATTTAATGTTATATTATATATTGTCTAGGTTACACTACAATTAAAAGCAATACAAAAAACCAGTTTATAGTCTCTGTTATTTTCTAATGATAAGTGCATTTCTACTATCTAATAAGATGATCTCTCACGATAATTTTGCATTCATTAAAACTTATACATCTATACGTTACGTATACCGCTGTTAATACATAAAATAAATATTACAATATAAAGTATTATTCGAGAGAGAATTCACAAATACTTTTAACGTTTAATTTGTAATGTCGAAAATAATCTTTTTTTTTTTTTTTGACTGATTTATTCATTTGGAAAGCATTTATTTACAGATCATATGTCGTTGCTACAAATCTCATAACATATAATTTTTTTATCGTTTGTTTTATTTATTTCAAGGTCCACATATTTGCATATCTATTTTATTTCTTTTTTGCACTTGCTGTCATAAAATTAATTATTTTTTATCTGAAAATTAGATTTGTAGATTTGAAATTATTCTTCGTCGATACAATACAGTTTTTTTTTTGTGGTAGTAAGTTGTTTTAAGAGTACCTGATAATATATGTATTTGTATCATATATATATATTATTTTTTTTTAATATTTGATTGATCATATCATTTTCAATAATCAAAAGTAATTCATCTGAAAATGATATAGATTTAATCTTTTGTAGATCCTATCTGCTTAATATGTGAATTTGATATTTGATATTGATTGTAACTTGAGTTGACATAATATTAAAAGCATAAATTGCTAATCAAAGAAAACCAAAAAAAAAAAAAAATTAAAATATGAAAAAATAACATTTAAAGTAAAATAATTACTAAGAAACTTAAAAATATTTTGATTTCATACTTTATATTTATCTCTATTTAATTTGAAATTTATAATTTATTAATTCGTCTAAAAGCCACATTACACGATGACACATTTCATAAAACATGTTCGTCGAACATTTCGTATTTTTTGAGATAACTTCCAATTGAAGGTTCTAGTTTTAGTATAAAATTTTTAAAAATACTTTTTTTTTACACTAAAACTTTTTTTGTGGGGCTCGGAAAGCGTTATGATGTATGGGGAAAATCTGCGTCTCCATAAAATAATGAGGGTCTCTAATAGAGGTCTTTTTTCGTAAGAACTTTCAATTGGAAGTTATTCCAAAAATATCGAGGTGCATGAAAATGTATTCCCTAAATTATATTATATTTGTACTGCTTACATTTCGTGTTTTTGAAATAACTTCCAAAGGAAGGTTCTTACTAAAAAAAACATCTATGAGAGACCCCCTTTATTTTTTCGAGACGCAACTTTTTCCATACATCATAACCTCTTCCGAGCCCCCTAAAAAAACTTTTAGTGTAAAAAAATTATATATAGAATATACTTTTCGGAACGAAAATCTTTACTAAAATGGCCATAACTTTTGAAAATCTTGACCGAATAAGTCCATCAAAAAACAAATAGAAAGCTTATTAATATACCCAACGAACGCAAATAGTCTCAACTTTTGCGAGACGATATTTCTTAAAAATAAAAAATAGTTTACTGAAAATTTAAGAAAAAAACAGTTTTTTTTCCACATATAATATATGTACTAATTTTTTTAATTAGAGTATTAATCATACCAATTTCTAATGCTACAACATAATTTGAATCTCCTCTAGCTAATACAATCAAATTTAATGAAATTCATAAGAACCTGGAAGACATTTCGAGGTAAATATACCAAAAAATGCATACAAAATTAACACCTCATTTTCAGTTTTTCAAATCGATGGAGCGAGTTCTAACAATTCTTTTTTTTTCGATAATATTTTGTTTCCCTTACTTTGAAGTGTAATGGTATAAGAAAATGCCCTGAGAGCTTAACTTTTCGAATAATTTTTTTTTTTTGGCACAGTAAAGGTATTTAAAGTACTTACCTGTACATAGTTCAGTTCAGAGCCGGCGCTAGACCAATGTGCGCCCTAGGCAATTAGGCATAAATATAAATTTGGCGCCCCTATCCTTTAGCTCAATATTATAAATTTGACGCCCTGACCCCTTTAGCTGAAAATATCGATTTTGACGTCCTTCCCGATCAACCACTCGATATCGACCTTTAACGAACGATACGGATCTTAACGAAATCTTTAAAGATCTATAAAGATATATAAAGATCTTTAAAGATTTCGTTAAGGTCCGTACCGTTCGTTAAATGCCGATATCGAGTGGTTGATCGGGATTAAAGGTGCGGTGTGACACGATGAAAGTTTTTGCTTTTATGAAATAAATTTTTCATAATTATTTCATATATACTCATGAAAATATTTCATCGTCGGCCAGAGCTGGGCATGGCATGTTTTTTCACATTGTCAAAAACAAAAAAAGATGTCAAATATATGCCCCGCAGCTCTGATCGTCGACCGCACTTGCACTGAAATATTTCACTAATTTTTTCCTAAATTTTTTATTAAACTTTCATCGTCGCCCCCGCCGCACCTTTAGATTTTATAAAATCAACCATTGATGCAGAATTTTCTTGTGGCTCATGTTAGGCGTTTTATTATTGTTTTTGTTTTTGTTTTTATCTATAAATTCTATGAACTGCCTCATTTTATCGATTTACTGATTTAATAAAGACAATAGTAATGTTGTGGTGTTATGGGTGTTCGTTAGCCGTGTAATCTGCGGAGCTTGCCGATGCAATAATAATCAAAAAAAAGGGTGGATTTTAAGACCTAACGATTCAAAACCGTTCAAGATCAAATTCATATTCTAAAGACAATTTGATTCGACGTTCAACGTAGAGTCATCAATCATTTAAATCCGTCTAGACAATTTTGGGACAATAAGTAATGAGAAAAACGAGCAAGACGAGAATTATATCGAAGATAAAATAATGCTAAGGATTATTATTTTGTTTTGTTTATGAAATTAATACCCAATCGCTTGTTTTTGTGCACTCATGAGATTATTGAATTTTTGAAATTTTGCGAAACTGTTTTCGCGCAATCCTTTTTTGTTGTTCATTTAATTTACAGAATTAGTTGTAAGCTAAATTTTCAACTTAAATTCAAGCTGGCTTAAGGCCGCAGCAAAAACAGTTGTCATGATAATAAGTTCATGGCAGCCAAAATTATAGCTTGCCACACTTGAAGACGAATTCCTAATTGGATCTGCATATCCGAAGTCTCTTGTGCGTCTGTAGACTGTGTCTATCTCTTTAGACAATAAAAGTCTAAAAACATAATTGAACTGTTTTTGTTACCTCGAGATAGTTGATATTTGAATGAAACATTATTTTCTGTTCAATTCCAATATTCTTTGTGTAAAATATGTGATCATGTAGTCTGCAACTGTTTAGGAAACTTCTTAGAATGTTAATATTGCAAGTAAATATTGTTTATTGTGTCATTGGAGTCAGGCGCAAAAGCTATGTGGCAAATACATAAAATCAGTCACGTAGCCAAATCATGCTGAAAATTAACAAAAGATCGATGCTAAAAGGTGCCGAATGATGAGATACATAATAATAATAAAAAAAAAACAACAACTCTTATTATATTTTAGTAATTAGCAATTTTCATTTATTAATATAACAACCCGTGAACCACAATGATTCAAATAAAAAGAAAATAATATAAATATAAATGTGAAAGAAAATAATATAAATATAAATGTGATGTGATCTGCATGAAGATTGATTAAATTAATCCTGGTTCCGCAAAATTGTTAACATCTGTGGTACAAAAAATGTGATAATGCAATAAGCGCCTAAGAAAATAAAAAAAAAAAAAAATATGAAAAATTATTTTTGACAATAATCGCAATGTTCCATCCAGCTACGGGTTTTGATCACAATGGACGTCACTCGTCTCTAACACAATTTATATGTCTTACATGCTTTCTTGCTTCGACAATTTTGTGCTTGATATTTCAAGAAAAGTGACGTCGCATATGTGACCAGGCTCTCACATTATATTAGAATTTGTTTTTCCGTTTCGCCGGTTCGAATTAATATAAAAAATTATACTGTAAAATTGAATATATCGTTTAGAATTTACCTGCTCGACGCATAGAATGAAACATTTCCAATAGAACCCGGTTTAAATTGATTGCGCCAGCAGCGGCGGCATGATATAGTTTTGCATATTCATTGGATGTATGATAAATGAACACGGGCACATTTGCATAATTATTTTTTATTTGACGCAATATATCTAAATAAGTGTATCCAGGTTTAACTATTAACAAATCAGCACCCTCATCTCTGTTTATTGACTATCAAAAAAGAAAAGAAAAGAACACAAACTTCAGTTTGACGCATACAAAAAAAAAATCTGTACATTTTCGGAATAACATAATATGCTTACAGGATTTCTAACAGTTATAATTTTTGAACCATAAGGTAACTGATCTCTGAGGGGACCAATAAATCGTTTGGTAAATTTCATCGTACTCGCTGCAACTGCAACCTCTCTAGTTAAACGATGGGAAAAGAGCCTTCGTTTAACTGTAGCAACACGATCATCGTATATGCTACACGGGGCAACTATGGTAGTACCAGCTCTTGCATAAGCGACTGAAATCTGGCCATAACGTTGATTGGTGATAGTATGATTTATAGTTCCATGTGAGTTGATATGACATTTATTATTTGGTGTGTATGGCGCCAGGCAAACCTCACATACAATAACGAGATCTGGATACCATGATCGAATCTGTGGTAATGCACGAACCACTGGATTTGCTGGTGAATCGGCCAATAAACCCTTTCTGTCCTGGAATAAGCAAACAAACACGAATGGTAATAATTGTTTTGAAAATTTATAGGTTATGTATTTTACCTTGGCTAATTTCTGAATGACACCAAACAACATTATGTATAAAAGTCCATCATTGACAAGCGGATCTAAAAGCTCTTTTAACCGATTAATACCCCTTTTTGTAACTCCCGGTAGATTTGGAATTTTTTCAATGGCATTATCATCGTCCCTGCAACCGAAAATTATTGAAACAATTTTATTTTATAATTGAAAAAATTGAACCAATAATGAATTTGTTGCAATTTTCAGCTTATCAGCCATATTTGGCTTTTTCAAAATAGTAAAATTAATAATTGTGGGTTATGAATTTTGTTTTACTTACAATAGAAATATTGGATACATGATATTATGTGGTGTCAATTCAATATCTTCATCTTGCCACGATGTACCTCTTCCTCTTGGTGGTGATTCCATTATATATAGTTCACAATATTTTTTTATTTTAATTGAACTAAATTATAAAACTGTATGAAAATTCGAGCACGTGCGTATAAAAATATTCATGCATCTACTACGTGTAGCTTCGACAGACTGTTCCCCTATAGATATTTAAGCGGTTCATGTACGGCGTCGAATATTAAGAACTGCTTTTGCGCTAGTGCGTTTTGTGTTTACTCAAGATTTGTGCAAAAGGGATATTTATTCGGTTTACCGCAACTCGTGTAAAAAAGAATATTACCTAATTTTATAATGAGCCAGAGACGTCGACAATTAGGGGACAATGCCCAATATAAGTTTAAAAAGATAATAAAAGAAATATGCTTTTAACAGAAAATGAAAATTATTTTTGGTCTATTGCAATGGGAGGCTTTGGCTTGAGATTTGAATACTTCAATGAATTTTGTCACTTAATTGGCGTGAAACATAAAATCGAAAAGAAAATATAAGACATTTTGATTATCTTCTATGGAAAATATAGGTACTGTTAATAGTCTTTACTATATTTAGAATTAGATGTATAAAACATTCGATCCTCTGAACATGAATAATGAAGTAAATGGTTAATATCGTGATAATTCGATCGTGATTTGATGTTTTCTTTCTTTGTTTTTTTTTTTCTTGTATTATCACTAAAGAATTAATAGATTACATAACAAACAATTTACATCAGTGCACGAATATTATGAACAGTGTCGAATCTCGACACGCGACACTGTTCATGATTCGGCTCCAGTTTTAACTCTGGTCAAGGCTCCGGATCTGTCACGTTAAAGTTCCCAAAAGCCTACATTTCGTACATACAAAGCTTTTTTTGTATCTCTGATGGTTTCGGAGCTATAAGCGTTTAAAAGTGTCTGTCCTGTTACAAAATGTACGAACTGAATTTGGAGGTTTTAAACGCTTATAGCTCCGAAACCATCACAGATAAAAAAAAAACTTTGTATGTACGAAATGTAGGGCTTTGGGATCTTCATATTGTGCGATCAGATAATTATTTGGATTTTATGTTTTTTTCTCAAGATATTGGCCAAAATATGCGTGTGAGTGGAACGCGACGGATCGGAGTCTAGGCCCGCTCTATATTTTAAATCTGTTTTAAAATTGGTTTCATTTTCTTTTTACTCTAGAAGCCCATTACCTGCCATTCTGATTTGAATGGATTTAAAATATTTAGCGCAACTTTAAATCAATTTTAAGAAAAATTAATTTAGCTTGAACAGTTTTAATCCTAATCCTGCGTCTACGCAGTTACTATATACATCCCCTATGATGACGCAGGATAAGATTTAAAATCAATTTACATCAATTTTTTTACACTTTAAATTGTTTGGAATCCATAAGAATAAGAGTTACAGTTCGAATAGACAGAACTCGAAAGAAGATTGTTTCAAAACATTAATACTTTTACTTATTATGCCAAAATGGATTTAAGCTCTCAAAACAAAAAAATAAAAATAATAATGACCCCAAAAAGTGGAACAAGCAATCCTAATAATAGCAAAATCTAGGACATGAACTCCAAATTAAAAATAATCTTTTAAAAAACAGACGCAATGACCAAAAATGTAAGAAAATAAGTGAAAAAGAAAAGTCTTAAGCTCCACTGGTTTTAGCTAAAAATTTTAATGTTAAGTCCGAAAAAGCAGAACTTATAGACTCCATTTTGGTGCTAACAAAAAAAAATGAAAATCCAGAAACATTAGATTAGTCATTAGTTTTAGAAAACCGAGTATTGGCGACCCCTCGGGTTCTCTCTGCCTATATATTTTTACTTCCAATTGGATAACTGTTAAAAATATGATTATTATATAGTTTGTTTATAGTCTAGCCATAAGATCTCTACAAAATAAATTATAACAAAATAAAAGTGATAAATAAAATTGACACGTATTTAAATGTTCGGTAAATTATTCCAATGTTCGGTAAATTGTACAAATGTTCAGTAACTCAATAACCCGAATTACTTCGGATTGGGATATTTTTACAAAGAGAGAATAATAGGTTTATAAAAGAGAAATATAACGAAGAGATCCCCACTTATCCCCAGTGGGGCCCTAGCGGGGCAGAAACGTTATTCAACAAAATGTATCTTCTTCTACCGAACATTGGGACAATTTACTGAACATTTCGATTGTTTTCTACCGAACAAAAGGTTTTTCTTACTGCGTAGAACAAATAGTTCCCAATAAAATTGATTGCAATATATACTTTGTAACAAGCAAAACATAGAATTACTTTGTGAATTTCATAATAATTCCTCTCTATTGATTATCCATTAGGGTGGATCGAATTTTTCAGAACTGCCGGTACCATAATTTTTTGAATAGCATTTGATTTCCTGAGTAACGTGTATAAATGATTTTGAAAATAAGTTAAATTTCGATGTGCTTGAGGCTCTTGAAGTTGTCAAA
>JAABKK020010600.1:5433-20726 GCA_011634745.2 Catotricha subobsoleta
CAAAGAATATTTAGTCAGGACATAGACTCAAAATGTACATGTCGCTAGACCATTTAATGATAGTTTGTATACTAGAGTTTATCTCTGCCGATCTATAGACGTCTAAAAATGCCTATTCGGATAGGCTCCTAAGTGTGGCTTCTAATAAATTTCGATCTAAGCTAGGCTAATTTCGATTTAACAAAATTTGATGTACCTACGTTTAAAAATGTTATAAACAAATAAACTATAAAATTTTCCAAACATTTTTATCGTTTATTTTATTTATTAATACGCACTACATGTGAAACATGCCCAACGAATTTGCCGCCCAAACTTTTTGGATGATACACAGTTCTCTTAATTATTAAGAGAATCCATTAGAATATTAAATACCAAATCTTACAATTTACTGCATTACTGTAACTGTGTTAAATGTAGACTCTAAATTATTTGTAAAATGTTATTACAATATAATTTCCAATTTTCTTTCTCTTCCGATGACAATTACAATAAAAATAATTGTAACAAACAACAGGGTAGATTGGTTTAAAATTACTAGGCCCATTTTGGGAGAAGACATTTTCTCAACCCGATTAATTTATTTTTAATGGTAAATTTAATGCATGATACTCTTACGAACACATCGGTACCACAACTTTCAAAATGGGTTCAGAACTTACTCGACTTCTATGATCTTTAGTGGTCAACAATTTTTATTTTTGCTTCAAAGCTAATTCTATTAAGGGAATGTGCATGGAGACTTGGAGAGGTCGCATTTAAATTTATAACTTCTCCAAAATCGCCCACCGATTGCTATAAACTCATATACCCCTGTATTCGTTAAATAAACCCACATGAAATTAACCTAAACGCAGTCCAGTAAACACGTATTTTAATGGGATAAAAAAAATAAAATCCACTTCCAATATTTTTAAATTTAATTTTAATTATTTTTATTCCAACTGTCATCGGATGAAAACTTAGTTTTTCTCTTAGAATATCCTACTGTAGCAACTTATGAAATTTTTGTAAGTATTAAAAAAACGGGTCCAAATTACTACACAAATGTGAAGTTAGCCTCTAAACCTCCAGCCCCTAAAGCTCGTGTCGTGAGTGCGTTAAAAGTAAAAGCCCCGCGTTCTATTAAGAGTTAGAGCTTTGGTATGTTGAGAACTATTGTTCAGGGCGGCAAAAGGCATCGATAGGTGGAGGGTGGAGGGGGAGGGTGGTATTTTAGAATCTATACGGTAGAATTTCACTAATTTTTTATCACTGATAGCTTCTGCTGTGGCTATCAAATGCTAGTTATTAGATTTCTGGTTCAAGTACCCCTTAAAGGTTTACACTTGAAACCCCCCATTCGAAATAATTTGAACTATATTACTTTTCAACATTTTTTATAAATTTTTTTGGATAAATAATGAAAATAGTAATGAAAATGCACATCGGTACAAAATGTATCTGTAATGAAAATGCTGTATAGTACATTGTTTTTGCTTGTAATGAAATTGCCAGTTATGTACAAACTATCGTAATGAAAATGGGGTGATACGGTCCGTAACCTCCATCTGACATAAAAATTATCAGAATAACGTCTGATTTACCGACTATCTATAAATATTAAATGGTATCCGGTTTCCTCACTGAACGTTCATGTGGCGATACCATTAGTATAGATCATGGATTTTAGTTTAAGTATTGACCACTCATCTCGTTAGTGTGTACTGGCAAAATCGTTTTTGTTTCATAAAATCAATGAAGCAGAAAAAGAAAAGTAATGTTATTTTGCCAGTCTTCACTACCGCCTCTAGCGTATGATCTACGACAACATTCAGTCAAAACATGATCTGTACACGAAGTTCGACATCTAGTATATATATTCTAAATCTGTGGACATTTCATTGTGGAGAATTTTATCTTATTAAGCGGGTTCACTTTTCAATCTATTTTATTTTTGCGCCAATTTTCCTAGAATTCGGGCCTATATTTTACATCAATAAGGAATAATAAATACTATTTATGTTTCATATTTTATCTTTATTACTTCTAATTACATAAATAATTGAATTAATGCAAAAGCAAAAATCAACAATATGAACGCACTTTAATGTAATTCTGCACAATTGAATGTCAAAACGCGTTTTACGAATTCGGTTATCCGCATGAATTTTCCACAATTTATCAAAATGGCATTGATTTTACAGTCAAGTAAATTTGTGCGGCATTTTTTCATTTTATCACGGCGTTTTGCACTGAATTCATTGAACGAAAATGGAACAAAAACTACTACCCATCAAACTAGAATGCTTTCTAGTAGCTTGGCACAGTAAGTTTTCAGTACTTCAATTGTAAAATGAAATATTACTTCATGTTGATTACATAAGAAAATGAAAAGTTCCATTACATTATATTGTTACAGTAAGATCTATACATACGTAATACGTAATATCGATTGGGACCTATTATACATCAGTACTTTATAATTCGTTTTTAATTTTGAATTTTTTATTTATTTCAACATAAACTAAATTGATAGGCGGTAACATAACCTAACCACAATATTCAGTTTGTGTGACATTTACGAAATCCGCAAAAAAATTACTTTACGACTGGTAATTTTAAACTTCACCTATAAAATCCTGTGAAAAACGACTATGAATTTTAAATGATGATTTAAAGCCCAATGATTTTTTACGGATAGTTTTACCTACACTTTCCTATTAATTCGATACAATAAACTAGTTTATATTTAATATTTTGTTGTTATTGTTTAAGTAATTGTTTTACCCTTAGACGCGTGTAACTTTTTTTTTTATAGAAATCCACGAATTTTGATTACTTGTTGTTTGTGGGTAAAATTAAGGTCAAAACCACTCAAATTCTTATTCGCCTTATATTTTTTTTTTTCAAAATATGTCGACTTTAGTGGCCCGAATAACTTATATTTTCATTTACTAGCGTTCATAATTCCTAAAACCGAAGGTTTTTAAAATTACAATCCTACAAGAAATTTTATATGCAATTTATGTATAATATTTAAGAGTTATTTTTGTCGGGCTATCGGCCAATTCATATAAGAAATTAAAACAATTTGGTTATCATTTTTCTTTCTTCTTTCTTTAATAATTTATATTATTACCGACGTTTCGGCGACATTAACGCCTTCATCAGGATTCTATAATAATTTTTGATCAATTAGAGTTAACATTACATTAAAAAATAAATAAATATATATATACATATTGCGTCATATTATCCAATTGGATATTCATTATCACTACATACCCTCTATGTATAATACATTTCACAAGAACTTCGGTAACTGAATCCACGATTTTTATGGGAAACATTGCTGTTTTAAGTCAATAAACAAAATTTAACCCCGAGAGCTAAATATTTCGAGAAAAGCATTTTCGTGGGTGGTACAGAATACTAATTGAAATTCATATGAATTATTTAAATAATTTACAAAATTTCAATATATTTTTAGAAAGAATACTTCGAAGAGAAACAAGTTTAACGTTGAAGAACATATAAAAAATATTGATAAGACAATACGCCAAACCGGTCGAATTTCACGTCAACAAATTGTAAATATGCACACCGAGCTTCAACAAAAGCAATTAGTAACAAGCAGGCAAGCATTGCATATAATTGGCTACTGCGGTTAGTTGAAAATTCTATAATTTATATGCAGTGAAATAAATAATTAAAAAAAAATGTATGTTTTCCTTGCAGGAAATTTAGTTTCTACAGAACCTCTTGACGCCAGAACAGCACTTGTGCACGACATATGGCAAACGTTGAACAATTTAGGTGTCGAAATGGACGTTTCTCATTACAATGCTCTATTACGTGTATATCTCGAGAACGAGTATAATTTTTCGCCTGTTGATTTATTGTCTAACATGGAAACGAAAGGCATTAAACCAGATCGGTACGTATCCATTCAAATTTTTGATAGTTTATTTTTTTTTCTTTAATGTAATGATTAAAAATCAACATATATTTTACAGAGTAACTTTACAACGGATTATTGCGGGTTACTGTCAGAGAGGTGATATTGAAGGTGCTTCTCAAATTCTTGAATTTATGAAGCAGAAAAATTTTCCTCTTAATGAACGTATTTTTAATGCATTGATAATGGGACATGGACGAGCTGGGTAATTTAATAGATATTAAAACTAATATCAAGTTTTAATGAAAACGAAATTAAATAATTTTTTAATGTAAATTGCTAATCATAAATAGGAATTTAGAACGTGCCGAAGCGACGATATCAGCAATGAAAGAGGCAGGGCTGCAGCCAAGCCCTGAAACGTACACTGCACTCCTATGCTGTTACGCTAAAATCGGTGATTTTACATCGATCGTTGCTACAATTGATAAATGTGAACAACAAGATATAAATATCACGGGCAAAGATATTTTAAATGTAATTTATGAGCTAGCAATTAATGGACATGCAGATAATGTTGATCCATTAATTGAACGGTTGAAAAATTCTTCTGGTTATAATCAAGAGGCAATAAATACAATATTTAGCTTAATAAACAAAGAGAAAGACGATGTTGCATATACAATTTTAAAGTCGATGCAGCGTAGAATTATTTCTGATGGAAAACTAGCTGATAGTGGAGATAATTTTCTCAGACAACTCAGTAAACTGAAACGTCCTTTCGAAACGCTGTCATATTATTGTAAAGAATTCGAAGCAGATGGCTTACATTCCTGTCCCGTTACTGTTGTTATTGAATCTGGAATAAAAAATGGTGCATTTGATTCTGTGGTTCCTTTTGTGAGAGAAAATAGTTCACGATTGGAAAATATTAGAACAGATTGGTTTTATCCATTACTTGTTTCAGAATCAATTAAAGGTGTTGATAATGTACTGAATTTAATTCGAATAATGGAGAATGATTTTGGCATTTCACCAAATCATAAAATGATTCGTGATTATGTGGTGCCAAATTTAAATATGTCAAATCCACAAGATATTATTGCTTTACTTTCTGGCTCTATAAAAATGTCAGTCGTTGTTTCAGCAGTAATCCACCACTGTCTATCAACCAACAATATAAAGGTTGCTTCCGAAATTGCAAATCAATATTCGATATCTTTGATGCCGGTTATATTTACTAAACCACTTATTTCAGCCTTTCTGAATACAAATGATTTTGAAAGTTATATAAAAATCGTCAGAAAAATATACGATTCAATTCCAAAATTAGAAAAAATGAATGCTAAAACTGAACAAAATATTGATGAAATAGTCGATAATGTTAATAATGACGATCAATCAAAACAAGCTGAATTTCTAGGATTAATTATTTTTGATACTTTCTCCAGTTTTAGTATGAACCGCATTGAGTCCTTGGAAAAGATTTTAAAAAGATTAGTGCAGCACGGTCTAAAGATTTCAATTGCACAATCTGAACGTATTGAAACGAAATTGGGTTCCGATATAACAACGGAAATATCAGAACTTTTGAAGACATTAGCTTCTGGCAATTTGGAGCCAGTACAAGTGCAAAAAGCACAACGAAAAAAATATTCTTCTTTTTCATTTATGTCAACCGAACAACTGGAAAAAATGATAGAATCTAAAAGTGCAATCGGTGCAAATACTAATGGACTTAAAACACATTTAATTACTGCTTGTTGGCTCGCTAGGGATCTAACGAAATTAGAAAAAGTTGTGAATCGTCTTGAAGCAGAAAATTATGATCTTAAAACGACCCCTTATATAAAACTGTTAGATCTTTACGCAGAATTTGGAAATATTGAGAAGTCGCTAGAGATGTATAAAAAAGTTAAATCAATATTACCAGAGTTCTTATTAAAACGCTATAAAACAGTGGAAATTGCGGCTTTGTTGATAGAAGAAAAACAATTTGATGAAGCCAACAAATTATTGATCGACAATAAACAAGAAGATGACCCAAATGAGCGAAGCGACCATAGAAGTCAAGTATTGTCTTATAAAATGCTTAATGCTTTAGCGGAAGCAGGTAAAGTCGAAGAACTTCAGGCACTTTTCGATATTCTGGTAAATAATAATCACATGAAAATAAATTCCGGTATTTTGGCACCGCTCGTTAAAGTGCATATTGTAAATAATAATTTAAATGAAGCAGTTGAAACATTCAAAAAAATTTCAACTGAACATCGCATTCTACCATACAGAAATGAACTTGCATGTAGTATTATTGAAGCTGAAGATGCAGTTAATTTGCAGCGTGTAACCGAGATTTGCGCAGATATTCATGGAAATGTGAATAGTTTGTACGATTTGGCATTTTCGTTTGTTCAATGTGGCCGAATATCTGCGGCAAAGAAAATATTACAAACATCTGAGCTACGACCTCGTCCAGAAAAAATTCAAAATGCTTGTAAACGATATTATGACGAAGGAAATACTAAGATGTTAGAAGACTTAATTATAGCAACAAAAGATATAAATTTTATTGATCGAAATGATATTTTTTATCAATTATTACTAACCTACGCCAAGAATGATTTGCCGGAAATGGCACTGGAATTATGGACTCAAATGCAAGAAGAAAATATTACTCCGTCTGATGCATTCTTGAATGAATTAAAATCACTTTTACTCAAAAATAATATCAAAGTACCGTTTGTTGTACCACAATCGGTAGCCCAAAGTGCACTCAAACAAAAACAAAATAGAAAATCTGAAAATAATAAAATAGATAAAAATAAAAATGAGGTAGTATCAGAATTTTCAAAAGCTCTTAAAACTGAAAATATCGATTTAATTTTTAATACATGGAAACAATTACAATCAATAGAGAATGTGAAAACTTCAGAATTTTCTGCCTTTGTTGATAAATTGCTTAAAGTTAATCGTTTAAAAGAAGCTAACGATGTCATTTTTAAAATGGCACTGCAAGGAAGATACCCACACCATAAAAGTTTTCGAGCATATTCCCGGAGATTAGCAGAATCTGGTGATGTTGCAACATTTGATCTGCTTGCACCACATTTAAGCAGTAAAATGAAGAGTTCCACAGACCTAAATTTTTCAAATTATTATTGTGATGCGAATATTAATGCAGATCGCGTAGAAGAGTATATAAACAAACTTGACAAATCAATTGATCTAGCCAATACGGATGATGATCTAAAAACTCTTTCTGATGAATTTCCTAAAAAAGCATTCTTGATTATAGAGAAATATCCTGAAATCATCAATAAATGTAAGTTATTTCATTATTTTTTCTTTTTACTTAAAAACAAAACGCAAATACGCAGAATCATCATAAGTCCCTAACAATGTAATTTAATACTTGTATGAATAATGCATGGCCACTGACTGTCATGCAGAGATGCAAGACTGGGTGCGCCGTACAAGTATTGGAAATTGTTGGTACTGCATTACTTTTTCCGTATACTCTATACTGGTACCTGCTGTCAGTACTGAAAGTACATAGCTGGTAGTGGGGATTGATCCCCTACATGTACTGGTACATCTCTAATTACAATAATTTGTGAAATGTACTAACACCGGTGGAATTTTGATTTCAAATATGTTAAATTGAAGCTGTGAAACATTTTTTAATACATGTAGTTTGTCAAGTTTTACACGTCTTCACAGCTTCACTTTAACATATTTGAAATGAAAATTCCACCACAGAACTACAACAGGGTCAGTCCTCACTACCAGCTGTGTACTTTTAGTATTGATAGTACCAGTATAGAGTACAAGGAAAAAGTACTGCAGTACCAACAGTCACAATACCTGTACGCAGTACTTGCATCTCTGCTGTCATATGTTTATTTTGTTTAGAATGGGTTTTCTCTTTCAGTAGCTACTGTTTCATTATTAAAATAGCTTTATTTTTATTTGTTAGATGAGCAAATGGCAATCAAATATGCATCAAAGAATATCCTGAGACCGATTAATTCCCTATGGATGTATCACTTTATCAATGGAAATGATGAAGCCTGCACAAATATTTGGTCGGAACATTTATCGAAAGCTTCCAAATTGTTATTTAGAGATATTCTTAACACAGCTTACACTCGAAAGAATGAAACGCTTGTCTTCAAATTTATTGACTTCTTGAAAACAACTAAATTTTCGAACCACTGCATTCACCATCCATATAACACTTTATTAAATATTCATTTAGCTAACGAACAATACGATCAAGGATTGTTGGTCATAGAAAATACAATCAAAGATGGTTGCTTTGAGAATATTAGTCGACAAGCGATACTCAATATTAAGAGTGGTTTAGAATCATCTGGAAAAGTATTTCCGCACACGGTACCGGAAAAAAATTAGATATAATAGAAGAAATTATTTGATAATTGAAAGTTCTTGAGATATCTTGTGGTTATCGTTTTAAATCCTTAGCATTATTTTGTTAATAACTTATTGTTAAAACATTTTTTTTTTCTATAAATGATATTCAAATTTTTTTTTTCTATTGCTGTGTTCTTAATTTTATATCACTAGAAGCAGTTGTTAACTTGCATCTGATTTTCTTATTATGAAGCGGTTAAAGAACCGATATGTACTAAAATACTAAAAATTACGAAATACAGATACTGAATATTAAAATCTAAGTGCTAATGATAATAAGCTTTGCACTCTGGTTTCAACACATTTGTAAATGTACTTGTTGAAAATCTATGTCGAAACAATTGACGTATTATTTTTTTTGATGCAAAGAATAGTTGAAAAATTGCTTATAATTGAATGGGTAGCTAACGGTCAATACATATCAGGCAATGTTTTATCTGAAAGGTGGGTAAAATAAGAACAACTCTTGTGAATATCGCATTGTGATCCGACATTTCGTGTCGCCGCTGTAATTTAATATTCAGCACCGAATAGTTCGCCGAATAATTAATCAACCGAATAGTGGCAAAATTTTAATTCCCAGCTGCTAAACAAAATGTCGGATCACAATGCGATATTCATAAGAATTGTTGTTATTTTATCCACCTTTCAGATGAAACATTGCCTGATATTGTCCGTTAGCTATACCCATTAAGTTATAAGTAATTTAAGTCCGTTAGCTACCCCTTAAGTTCATTGCATCTCTATTTTAAAGAGCATACAGATATCCGTCGGCCCAGTTTTAGAGTGTCATATAAGACCACTGTCTTTAAAATGAGTAAATTGACTTTGAAGTTGATATGATGTTTTAACTGTCTAAACCGCCCTTAATTACAATAATTTTTTTTTTGTAGAATCCTTATAATAAAAACTAAATTCTATGTTTTTTTACTTCATAAAAATATTTGAAAAAATCAAAGTTAATCAAGAAAATCGATTTGCATATAGTTACGACAAAAATGCTTAAAAAGTTTTTTACAATATAATCAATAAGTTGAAAATTAAAAAAGTAGTTGTTTTACTCAAAAATAATTTTAATAATTTACTTAGTTTTTTATTTCGGCAAAATATTCATTTATACCACGACATTTATGAAAAATAATTAACTAAATTTCAAAACAAAAAGATAAAACAATACACGGACCAAATAAAAATATAAATTTTTAAACTATCTTCTTTTTTTATTAAAAAAATAAATAAATATTTGCATTTATGTTCCTTTATATTTCATGGCTTATCCAACGCTAAACCATCATACAACAACGAATAGATCTGTAACTTATTTGCATCTTTCTTTTGCTCAATTTGTTCAAACGACAATTCAAGTTTTTTAAAATTCACCAGCAAAAGTTTGGCTTTACCGTTAAGCATCATATTCAACAAATCCATAAAAGAAAACACTTATCCCTTTCATTTTAAATCATCATTATAACCCCCATTCATAAAAATGGTGACAAATCCGAAGTCCATGCAATATAAACTGACTTTAGCAAAGCTTTTGAGAAAGTCAACATTGAATTACTTCTTAAGAAACTCTACTCATTCGGAATTCGAGGCACTCTACTGAAATGGTTTGAGAGTTATTTGAAAAATAGATCTGAATTTATTGACTTTAAAAACAGCAGATCCTACGAATTTTCTCCTACCTCTGGTGTTCCCCAAGGATCCATACTAGGCCTCTTACTATTTATTTTATTTATCAACGACCTCGGTTTTCTTTTCAACTCTCAATACTTATTCTTTGCTGACGACCTCAAGCTCTACAGAAAAAATATATCTACATATTCAGGACTGTTTATTACTTCAAAGCGATTTAAATACCTTACTCAATTGATACAAGCTTAATAATTTGAAACTAAATATTGATAAATACTTATTTATATATTTCACGAATAAATTCTTATCAACTATAGTTACAAGATAATGGATCACTGTCTTGAGCAGGTTCAGGAGGTATAAGATTTTGGTGTCGTTTTCGACAGCAAACTTAAATTTGATACACAATATTGATTCTATTGTAAGAAAAGTCGTTCAAAAATCTTGGATTCATTACAAGACTGACCAAATCATTCTCCAACATTAATTGTATACAAATTTTATACTCGGTTTTGGTTAGAAAGAATTTAGAGTTTGCGTGTCAAATTTGGTCACGGTTCCAATCCACGTACAAAGACAAAATTGAACGTGTACAGCGTAGATTTACAAAATATTTGTGCTTTAAAGTACATACTCCTAAAGCCCAGTATTCAGTTTGCGAAATCCATACAAAATTTGCTTACGAAATTCCTTTTGCCGTTTTCCGCAAATGTGATGAAATAAATAGTGAAATTCCGCAAGCTTTCAAAAATATGATTTCGCAAGAAATTACAAAAACCTGCTTACAAAATTTTGTAACTACTGAATACTGGGCTTCTGTCAGTAATATTTTGAATTTGAATAAATACAGTAAAACCGCACGCTGTCTAATGGAATCCTCTGTAATAGGGACACTGTCACTTATTGAACCGATCGAGAATTTAGGTGGAATATTTTTCAATATTATATCTTTACAAATTCACCCCTCTAAGGTGCTGTCCATATATTACGTCATCAAGTTGGGGGGAGGTGGGTATCCGAGTTTGATTAGGAATGATTATGTGGGGGGGATGGGGCTTGAAATTTCAGAATAGAAAAGAATAATGATACTCCAATTAACGTATGTTTTTTCAGTTTCCCGAAATACGATTTGCATACAGCGCGGTTTTTTTCGCCGTATTTATAAGAAATATAAGAAATAGTTTTTCAGTTTCTCAAAAGTCAGCTAGAGGACAGCGCGGAAAAACTCGCGGTTTTTTGTTTTTTTTTTAGCTTTAATTGTTGGAACTAAAGACCTTTTTTTTTAGCTCTCAGTGATTACGTAATCACGCGGGGGGGAGGGGGTGTCCGCTGAATGATTACGGTTAATGACGGGACGAGATAACGAAAAATGGATGACGTAATGTATGGACAGCACCTAATTGTATTAATTCACATGAATCAATTTTCGGTGTCAACATCTGCCCAAAACGGTCTGATTAAGAAAGGATTATATTTCAAAGTTCTAGCGGCAGAATTTTCATTGCTATATAATTTCCCCGCTGGGACATGCAAATATAATTGTAATTTTCACTAAATGAGAGCGTTCAGGGTGAAATATTTCGGCTAGGGATCTTAATTCCTTCTTGTGCCGTTTTCAACGTAGGATAAATTCGATACAGTAGGCACTTGTACTTTAATAATATTATTTACTAATTAGTATTACTTATAGGAATTGTAAATTGTAGACACATTGAACAATCATCAGATATAAGTTGCTAGAGCAACTATAACATTTGAACAGTTTTATGTTTGATGAGAGGATATAATTGTTCAGGCTTGCTACTAAATTTTCAAGTTTTTATTTTCAATTACATAATTAAATTTGAACATCTGATTTAATTATTTATTTACATTAAATTATTTAATAACATCGTAAAATCATTTACATAGTGATTAGTGAAATTTAAATTACTTTGTTGAAACTCTAGTGCGTTTATTCCATGCAAAATTAAGACCATAATTCTTATTGCGCTTAATTAATGGTTTCTCTTCACCATCGATAAACCATTTCCAGCCATTTTTCTGGCAATGAACGATAGCCTCTTCTTTTGTATTAAACTCAATTGTTATATTTGATAGAGGATCACCACTAAAATTTTAATCAAACATAAATAGGTAGGTATTTAATACATAATAAAACAATTTTACTTAGAAATGGAATCAGTACTAAAAAAAAATTAATAATTATAATTGTACTTACCTTGATGACCATCCCATCAACGGATTTTCCCACCGTTCACGAGTATCAAATTCAATTTCCCAGTGACGCGTATTATCTGTTCCGCTTTGCATACAATTTTTAGATGGAATATAAATACGAACCCGTCTGGTGCGTACATGTTCGCTTGGCACCCCACTGATTGGCGACAGATCTTTCTGAAAATTCAATAATTTATTGTCAAGAAACTATTTGTTGAAAGTTTTTTTTTTTTTTTGAATAAAAAGAATTACATACTTCCACCGGTATGTTAATAAGTCCAGCCAACTTTTCTGCATTTTTTAATGTTGTTGGATCAGAAAGTACGATCGTATTATCTATAATTGGTGCTTCTTTATGTTTTGTAGCATTCAAAACATCCTCGGCAGCACCTTTATAATATTTTGTTGCATAGCTAGCTCGCATCCTAAATGTAGAAAATAAAGCATACATTAATATATTGTGAAATTGATAAAATAGTTTTTATTTATAAATAAACAATCAGCATATTTGTGTAATTGATATTAAAATACATTGGATATTGTGTTATTTTCTAATTGAAGTGAATATTCATTTATTTTTTTTGATTGATTAATTCTAATTTTGCAACAGTTAGAGATTTACTTACCATTGTGAAGTTAAAGATGTTGGAGGCTTTCGTAAAACGGAAGAAAGCATATTTATGTAATTTTATTTGCTAAATAAATTTAGTTAAATTATTTTGCTCGCTTTTATGTAAGACCTTTCAGATTGACGTTTCCGAAATTTCGCACTACGATATAGACTTTGGATACAAAACAAAAATAGATGTTAATCTTCAATTCTTTAATTTATATGTTGTTTTATTATTTTACTAAATTAACTCTGCTTAAAAGTTAATTTCAATTTCAGATGAATGAAATGATGAAATTTTTATCGCAAAACTTATTGAATTTTGTTAAATAATATACTTTGTTATTAAAATAAAGATTGATTCATTTGACATATCAATTATTTACTAATAAAATTTCGAAAATCCCTATCGATAAATTGAAATTATTTTTATTGCCAGTTTAAGTAAGGGCCATTTTTTCAATCAGGGAACGTTCGTAACTAAATATTTTATCCTTCCCCTCGTTGTAATACCTTGAAACATTCAGAGACTGACCACCCCCAAAACTACGTAACAAAAATAATGAAAAAAAAAAAACGTTTGAAATAGAAATATTTATTTTTTATTTTTATTAATTAACCTCAAATAATTTTTGATTTTGACGTTTTTCATTCAGCATCTTTTTATTTGTACAGCAGCGAATTAATAATTTTATCGCCGTGACAAGCCTAATACTGAGTTCGTTGAACAAACTGTTATAAATCATATTGTATGCATATTGTCTAGGCTGCATTTCTGTGAGCAAAATAAAAAAAAATAATAGTCATCAGTCGTAAGAGCAAAAACACCAAAAACCGTCTTCTGCTGAAAAAAGAAACAAGGATTCAGAGAAAAATCGGGACGATACTCCAAAAGACGTTGATACAAAGACATAAAAGTAGAAATATGTTCCGAATTTAAACACAATGGTCACCTTAGGAGCTGTTCACAAAGTATGCCACGCTAAAAATTGACTCCCTCCCATAGATCATTATGAAACAAACTTTTTTAGGTGGCAGCACAAAAAGTGTTAGGTTTAACTGTTAAAAATATATAAAAGTAATGGCAGCAGCACAAAAATAGTCACGATTTTCCTAAGTGTGTTTGTGCTGCTGCCACTATACTTTTACAAATTTTTATACAACTGACAGTTAAACCTAACACTTTTTGTGCTGCCACCACAAACTTGAACTAAAATCTATAATGATCTATTGTCACGGGTTGTAATGCTTGGTCGCCCCCCCCCTTCCTATCGTGACATCACGTTTCCAATACTAAAAATAATTTCGGCTTCAATTATGACAGTAAAAAAAAAATGTTTATATGTACTACAAACATAGGATGAATGTATTGTGGTTCTAGGATCAACGCAAAATTCAAATAAAAAAAAGACATTAAAATGTAGAAACAAGCGAATTATGAAGCCATACATTGCCACCCCATACCCTAAAAAGCGTGATATACTTTTTGAACGGCCCCTTATGTATTTCGTCACATTGGTGCCCCTGTTGGCGAGATAATAGACCATGGGCGAATCAGTTAAATTGATGCTATCAATTATTATAATTTATTCTGATAGGGATTTTTTTTTTTTTAGACAACTTACTTATTTTTTTTTTATTTCGGCAAGATAAGTATTCATTTATAACACGACATTTATAATATATGAAAAATAGGTAACTAAATTTCAAAACAAAGAGATAAAACAACAAACGGACCAAATAAAAATATAAAATTTTAAACCAACTTCTTTTTTTTTATTAAAAAAATAAATTAAATACTTGCATTTATGTTGCTATATATTTCATGGCTTATCCAACGTTAAACGCTCAACAAGGTAAGACACTCAGTAATTTAATCTCATTTTACCTGAATCGAGAAGCTATTTCTCACATTACAAATATATTATAGCTTACGTTAATTTATAAAATTTATTTTTCAATTTAGAAATCAACAATCGTAAAATTCTTGAAGATCTTCAAATAAAAAAGCAATTAATAATTCAAAAAGGTGTAAGTCCAGTTGTTTCAACAATTGCAAGTATTCCAGTGAACAACGCTAACCTTCTTAGTAGCATGCCACTGGTAGAATACTTATTTCGATTCTTTCCACTCATCAAATTTAAATTCTGTGCATTTTAATTGATACGTTTTTTTAAAAAAAAATTTTTTCTTTCTTTTATATGTTCATATCGAAATTTTAGCTAATGCAAGTAAGTCAACAACCCGGAGCTGGAAGCCTACAATTACCTCAACCTCATTCAGATTTAATATTAAATATACCAGCCAATAATCAAGCACGTGCCGCATTGACACAAGCCAATAATCAATCGTTTGGTTATTTTGTACCACAAGATTCCGTTTTTGGCAATAATATTTTACCCGTTTTGCCACGATTTGATCAAAATCTGCCAAACAAATAGTACATCTAGACAAACCTAATATTATTTTTTTTAATCGCGTATTTACAACCGATTAATATTAAGCAGAAAGCAT